>CAJHQP010004679.1:0-52890 GCA_905132765.1 Moricandia arvensis | reverse complement strand
TATGAATTTTATAAAATAGAGGTTTCCCAACCAATCCGGTTGTGAGTCTCATCCTTTAGAAGTGAAGTTATGTCCAACCACGAAGTGGACTTATCCAAAATCAAACATGGGATTCAATAGGGGGTTATTAGAATTCCATAATGACAGAAATCAGAAGGATTGGTCATGGAAAAACAAAGATATAATCAATTTCCCAAAACCGGCCATATCGACATCAATTGGGGAAAGTTGTCAACCAATTCGATTTGGCTCGAACCAAACCTTTATTTAGAAGACAGGAGAAAAAAATAGACCATCCAGAATGTATAAAATAAGTCCTTAGATGCACCATGAAACAGAGGATCAGACGGATCTTCCTTTCCCTTCACTTTCATTATCCGGGAACATCTACACTAAATGCCATAAAGAAGCTCCTACTGATTCTTGCTCAAGACCAACGGCCATATTCCATTCTTTTGAGACAAATGAATAATTCAAGAAGGCTTGAATATAACGGCCACATCCAAAAGCTATCAAGATACAAATCCCCCACAAATTTCTCTTTTGGAAGAAAGCATAAATCAAGCAACGACTATATTGTTTGGAGCCATCAAAGCTTTGCTTCCAAAACTTTTATTTCGAGTTTATTTCTTTCCTTTAGTCATTTTTAGACTGTTAGAAGAATCCTAGGTCGAGCCTATATAAGCTCATTTCGTTTCACCATTGTAAACAACACCATCTTTGAAGTAATAAGAAATATTTTGTTTTCTAGTTTTCTTAAAAACTATTGTCTTAAGTCGTTCAATTTTGTGAGAATCAGCTCCATAGCATCTTGACTTATCAAGGCTTCTGTCCATAGAGTCTTGTGGCGTCCTCAATCCACCCTCACTTCCATCCATTTGTTTGCCAATCTTGAGAGTAATACACATCCAGCAAGCCTGCTTCATCACATCCACTTCGATCATCTCTATATCATGGTGAGAGTGACACATGTCCAGCAGCGTGATTACATCATATCCTTTGTTTATTTATCTTATTTTGTTCTTAGTATAAACCGCATCTCATTACATTTGCATTTGTTTCAGATTTATTACTCGGATTCCAACAATATCGATCATTCGACCACAATTGGATTGAACTGATTGGAACCTCAGTAGATCATTTGGAAGACCCCCATTCTGGGATGTATCAGTGGTGAAGAGGTTTTAAGCGATAAGAGTATGTTCCTTTAGTTTGGGTCCGGTTCAAGTAAGTGGTTCTTGTCATCTCCAGAGGTTTGGTGTTCTTGTTGTGGTTTCACTCAGTCTGGGGGTTGGTTTGGGTTTGGATGGGTTAGCCCTTCTATGATTTCGTTCTTATGTTCTTGTTGCTTGCTTGCTTCGTTTGGCTTATTCATATAGTGCCTTTAAGGCTCTTGGCTCTTCTAGCGGCTATGTTGATGCTACTTCGTAGAAGTGTGATTCTGGTGAAGAATTTGGGTTGCGATGTTTAAGGTTTTGTTGATGCTTTTGTTTTAAACTTTTAATGTTTTGAAAATGTTGGCTTGTGGCCCCGGTTGGTATCCGCCGTAGTTAAGGCTCTTCGTAGTCTGTCTTCTGATCAATTCATCCTAATATCGGATGTGATGATTGTGTGTTGAACTCTTGATCTTTTGTTATCAAATTTCAGTTCAAAGATGACAAATAAAAAGTTAAAGAAAATTATTAGTTATTATTTAACGTGTGCTTTCAAAATTATTATAACTAGGTGGCTGCCCGCAAATTTGCGGGTATAAATATTACATAAAATATATTTTTTATATTATGTTATAATTTTGAATAATAATTAAAGATATTAAAAGATAATTTTTAATTCCAAATAAACTAAAAATCTAAAATTTCAATACTGATTTGTAGAAGCATGAGATTTAGTGATATTTTTTAACTTCTCCAACATATATTATGCATCAAATTTAACTTCTTCTTATTTTTCTTTTAGCATTTCTTTTTTTTTTCCACATTTTAACATGCATTACTAATGTATTTCTAATTTTCTTACACATTGTTTTGCCAGATATTTCTATCACTCTCTAAATATTAATACAAATCTCATAATCAATCAAATACCCATCTTAGAATATCTTTTCAATCATCACATTACCTTATTTGCTACATTATGTTATATTTGACTTAAATTCAAAACATTTTATAAATTTGCAACACTCTCACATATTTTGTTTAATATAATACGTCTAATCTTCAAAGTTTATATATTAAACGACTAATGTATATATATTTTTCATTATACATTGCAATAATCACACATTTATATAGATATGTAGTTATCACATTACTTTTATTTAATTTTGAATTAAAAAAACACTTTCTATTGCAAATTTCTCTTTTTCCAAATTTTCTATTTTTCTTCTATAAATGATTTATATGCTCTTATAAACAATTTTAAAATTCTGATAAAATGATTTTAGAATCTATAATAAATAATTTTATTTTTCTAAGAAAAGACTTTATAAATGATTTATAAAAATATATGAACTTAATCAGTCATTAATAGTTAACATATACTTATATATGAATATAATGTAAAATACAAAATTATTACAGTGGTTTATATAAATTTTGTTCATTATATTATGTAGTTTATAACTATAAAAAAATTAAAACTTAGTACTCTTTTATCTTGAGAAATAATTACTCTTTCTCTAATTCTAACAATTATTTGCCATAAATCATTATATGTAATATCATTTAGTTTATTTGACAACTGGTATTAATTATTTTTAGTTGTACCTTTTATTTTTAGATCTAATTAAAATAAATTTAAAATCAATGACCAAGAAAATTATAATAATTTTCTTAATATTTCCCTAATAATCGACAAAAATCACTTATGCAACTTCTCGTTTAATATATAATTTTTATTTTTATTTTATGTGCTCTTATAAACACTTTTAAAATTTTGATAAAATAATTTTGGAAGCAATAACAAATAAAGTTATGCAATTTATATATAATCATTATAAGACATTAATAAATATTATAATACTCTATATAAGAATATAATATTTTTTACACAGTATGAAATTATTTATATTGATATATATTATAAATTATTAATTGTTTTATATGGTTTAAAAATATAAGACATAATTAATCAAACTTTATTACTCTTTCTATAATTTTGACAATTAGTTAACATAAATTATTGTTTGTAATATCATTTAGATTTTTTGGTAAGTGATATTAATTAGTTATAGACTTACCTTATAAACACTTTTAAAATTTTGATAAAATGATTTTGGAAGCAATAACAAATGATTTTTTGATTTTTTTATAAAAACAAATATATAAATGATTTCTATATCATATATGGACATTATAACACGTCAATAGTTATTATAATACTCTATATAATACTCTACATAAGAATATAATATTTTTACACAATATAAAATTATTTATATTAATTTCGATTAAAAATTATTCATTGTTTTATATGGTTTAAAAATATAAGACATAATTAATCAAACTTTATTGTTCTTTCTATAGTTTTGACAATTAGTTACTATAAATTATTGTTTGTAATATCATTTAGATTCTTTGGTAAGAGATATTAATTAGTTATAGACTTACCTTATATTTTATATCTAAATAAAATAACTAAAAATTTAAAAGCATCGACCAATCAAATTATAACAATTTTTTCAAGACTTTACCAGTGATTGACACATAAGAAAAATCAATAAAGTGACTTCTCAATTAATATATAGGAGGATACTATCAAAAAACTATCTTCCCTTAATCTCCGTATAATATCCAATTAACTCATTCGGCGTTTGGTTTGGATTCACCACGCATGTTACGCCTAGTGTAATTTCAAACATTGATTTTAGCCTATGCCCAATGCTATAAGGTTAGATATACGTTTGTGTGTTTAAGTTTAGATGTACGTTAAGTACTATACTAGGACGGGTTTTTACTGAAAAGAAGATTATTTATATGGCAAAAATTTATTGTTTTATTAGTAGATTTTTCATTTTATTTTTAATTATTGCCAAAATTTTGATATCTATTTTCTTATTTTTTTATTGAAACATTAGGTACATATATATCTTTACTAAAATTTAACTCATAAAAAAATAAACTGCGATATTTTTATAAATAGAGTTAGTTTATTTCACATGAAACAGCATAACTTTTTCTTTGACATTTTTATTTATGCCTATCTATCCAAGATTTTGTTTGCGTTATTGTTTTAAAATAAATTAAATTACTATAACATGAAACAACATATATTTTCTTTGATACTTGGAAGAGGAACAATCTTTCTTTGCCAAATGGAGAAACCTGTTGTTCTTTCACTTTTTGTATGTATCTCATTCTCTTTTCCATTACATGATGGGGGTCAAATTGTGGAATGACAATCGCGAAGGAGAAAAAATAACTAAAACCACTCAAGTTCTTGCACACTTAGTTGACCAAAACCATTTTTAGCTCAAATAGTTTGAAACTACTAAATTTTCTATTTTAATGTCTTAAGAGACTCGTTACTAAGGTCACAAATATTTATAAAGATAAAGTTTATTTAATTATTAGTTAATCATTCAATATATACTTATTTTCAAATATAATTGCCACACAATAGTTTGACAATTTCTATAGACAACTTATAATAAAGAAAAAGAGTTGAAACATCAATATATAACTACACAATATTTAGAGAAAAAAACAACTTTAACCAACTTTTAAGGATTACCGTGCAACACACGCATTACTAGCTACATTATTTCTATCTATAAATTAATCTTCATCTTACATCAGAATTTTAACAATTAAACTAGTAAACCTAAAATTAAAAAATCTAATAAAGGTGTCTTTAAGAATATCACAAAGAACGATATGTCTTCATCAACAGCTCGCTATCTTTAGCATCATCA
Organism: Moricandia arvensis; assembly: GCA_905132765.1. NCBI lineage: Eukaryota > Viridiplantae > Streptophyta > Magnoliopsida > Brassicales > Brassicaceae > Moricandia > Moricandia arvensis. Next base: position 47,978 of record CAJHQP010004679.1, on the reverse strand, counting down.
TGATTGCTATATTTCCTTGTTCATCATATATCTTTATTATCATTGCAATCACATCATGATATCTAAATGATATTATATTATTATTACTTTTTGTTTATATAGTAGTTGATGGCCAAGATCTTAAAGCGGGCAAGGAACCTAGCCCAGTTTGTTCACCAGTCAATTGCGACTCCAAAGACAAAGAGCGTCGTTGTGCTCAATGTTTCAATGGCGCCAAACGTAGGACAACTTTTTCAAGAGCAGAGCAGAATGTACTGCTGCGTGCAAGGCATAAGTTATCTCAAGACGTGCAAATAGCACTGAATAAACGTTTTGTTAATACCTAGTATATCTGCTTCCGGTTTTGATTATAATAACAGAAGCTTATTTTGAGCCCAACAAATAACATTTATGCCTATTGTATCTGTGTTTAGGACTTTTATAGTCTACGTAATACACAATAGTTTAACCTATTTGCTCTCCTTTTGTTTTGTTTTGTTTGCTATTTTTATTTTACAAAAATATTTCTTCTGGTCAATAACTAAGTGAGTTTTAGTTGAACAAAAAAAAAACTAAGTGAGGTTTTAAAATTTAAAGGAGAGTATATTGTAGTGAGAAGTTTAGGTGATTTGTGTAAAAATGAAAAATTCACTGTTATTTAAACATGAAGATTAAAAAAATCATTTAAAATTCAGTGTTATTAGCCTTGATATTTCAAAAATTACTATGAAATCCACTGTTATTGCAAATATTTTAAGTGGTGGAGTTTTAATATTTTAAGTGATTAAGAGTGTTTGGGTGGAGTTTCTTAGTTAAAAAAAAAACTAAAAGTGAAATATCATGGTTTTAGATTATATTCTAGGGTTGTTTAACAAAAATCACTTTAAACTCTTTGATTCCTTCAAATCATCTACAACCCTCATTAAAAATCAAATCACCTCAAATTTTACATTGAATAGTTTGTTATGATAAAAAGAGTCTTTCTATTTTCTTATACACCATATGACTACCACTTGTGAACAAGAAGTTATGGATTTGATAAAATAGAGGTTTCCAAACCAATCTAGTTGCGAGTCTCAGCCTTTAGAAGTGAACTTATGTCCAACAACGAAGCGGTCTTAAAACAAACATGGGCTTCAATAGGGGGTTATTATATTTCCATAATGACCGAAATCAGAAGGATTGGTCATGGGAAAACCAAGATACACACAATTTCCCAAAACTGGCCAAACCGACATCAATTGGGGAAAGTTGTCAACCAATTCGATTTGGCTCGAACCAAACCTTTATTTGGAAGCCAGGAGAAAATCTAGACCAACCAGAATGTATAAAATAAGTCTTTAGATGCACCATGAAACAGAGGATCGGACGGATCTTCCTTTCCCTTCGCTTTCATTATCCGGAAACATCTACACTACATGCCATAAAGAAGCTCCTACTGATTCTTGCTCAAGACCAACGGCCATATTCCATTCTTTTGAGACAAATTAATAATTCAGGAAGACTTGAATATAATGGCCACATCCAAAATCTATCAAGATATAAATCCCCCACATGTTTCTCTTTTGGAAGAAAGCATAAATCAAGGAACGGCTATATTCTTTGGAACCATCAAAGCTTTGCTTCCAAGACTTTTATTTCGAGTACATTTCTTTCCTTTAGTCAATTTTAGACTGTTAGAAGAACCCTAGGTCGAGCCTATATAAGCTCATTTCGTTTCACCATTGTAAACAACACCATCTTTGAAGTAATAAGAAATATTTTGTTTTCTAGTTTTCTTAAAAACTATTGTCTTAAGTCCTTAAATTTTGTGAGAATCAGCTCCATAGCATCTTGAATTATCAAGGCTCCTGTCCATGGAGTCTTGTGGCGTCCTGAATCCACCCTCACTTCCATCCCATTTGTTTGCCAATCTTGAGAGCGATACACATCCAGCAAGCTTGCTCCATCACATCCAGCAGCCTGATTCCATCATATCATTTGTTTATTTATCTTATTTTGTTCTTAGTATAAACCGCATCTCATTACATTTGCATTTGTTTCAGATTTATTACTCGGATTCCAGAAATATTGATCATTCGACCACAACTGGATTGAACCGATTGGAACCTCAGTAGATCATTTGGACGACCCCCATTCTGGGATGTATTTGTGGTGAAGAGGTTTTAAGCGATGAAAGTATGTTCCTTTAGTTTGGGTCCGGTTCAAGTAAGTGGTTCTTGTCATCTCCAGAGGTTTGGTGTTCTTGTTGTGGTTTCACTCAAGCTGGGGTTGGTTTGGGTTTGGATGGGTTAGCCCTTCTATGATTTCGTTCTTATGTTCTTGTTGCTTGCTTGCTTCGTTTGGCTTATTCATATAGTGCCTTTAAGGCTCTTGACTCTTCTAGCGGTTATGTTGATGCTACTTCGTAGAAGTGTGATTCTGGTGAACGATTTGGGTTGCGATGTTTAAGGTCTTGTTGATGCTTTTGTTTTACACTTTTAATGTTTCGAAAATGTTGGCTTGTGGCCCCGGTTGGTATCCGCCGTAGTTAAGGCTCTTCGTAGTCTGTCTTCTGTTCAATTTATCCTAATGTCGGATGTGATGATTGTGTATTGAACTCTTGATCCTTTGTTGTTAAATTTCTGTTCAAAGACGACAAATAAAAAGTTAAAGAAAATGATTAGTTATTATATAACGTGTGGTTTCAAAGTTATTATAATATAGACACACATATGAAGAAACTAAAATTGTTTTAAAAATTATTAAATTATAGGATCAAATATTTTACTTATTGTCATTATAGAAAACAAAAACAAAAATTGAATGAGACTCTTACTTGCACTTGTAGGTCCTAATGGGCACATATACAGACCACTACACCAAAGAGATCTGATTACTTGCCCGTAACAGTTAAATATGCTGGCGCCTAAAACCTTGCGCTGTATATAGCCCACGTTCTAAAATTCACCCGCGTAACCTAATACTTGCCCGATTAAATCCAAATCTGAAGGTCACCATGGCTAATAGGTGTTAATCGGGTGTATCTTGGCTTTCTTCTGAAAACAACTTGTAAAAAATAAAAGTTTGCAAGTGGAAATCAGTAAGTATATTATAGATCTATAGATCTGAGTTAAACCCACAAAATAACTTGAAAAAAGATGAATCCCGAAAAAAAAATTGAAGAAAAAAGAGATATTAGGTCTGCAAAATTGCAGAAAATAAGCTAAAGATTAGAGTAGGATAGTCTTTTGCCTTTCACTAAACTAAAAGCTTTAAAATGATTATAAAAGAGTTACACATGTCTCGAACTTGTGTCATGCAATCACTATGAAGAGTCCCAGACCACTTGATTACATAACATCGTTATGTAACAGAGTTATACATGTTTCAAACTTTTGTCATGCAAGCACTAACAAAGAGTCCTGGACTTGATTACATAAGATCTTATGTTTATTCGACAAAATATATATATACCGGTTTCTATATAAATATCAAAACAAATCTTCGCTTAATCTCCGTATAATATCCGATTACCTCATTCGGCGTTCGGTTCGGATTCACCACGCGCGTTACGCCTAGGGTAATTTCAATTGATTTTAGCATATGACCAATACTATAAGATTAGATATGTGTTTGTGTGTTTAGCTTTAGATGTACGTTAAGTACTATACTAGGACGGGTTTTACTGACAGAAAGATTATTTATATGGCAAAAATTTATTGTTTTATTAGTAGATTAGTCATTTTATTTTTAATTATTGCCAAAATTTTGATATCTGTTTTCTTATCTTTTTTATTGAAACATTAGTTACATATATATATCCTTACTAAAATTTAACTCATCAAAAAAATAAATTGCGATATTGTTATAAATAGAGTTAATTTATTTCACATGAAACAACATAACTTTTTCTTTGACATTTTTATTTCTGCCTATATATCCAGGATTTTGTTTGCGTTATTGTTTTAAAATAAATTTAATTTCTGTAACATGAAAAATATATATTTTCTTTGATACCTGGAAGACGAACAATCTTTCTTTGCCAAATGGAGAAACATGTTGTTCTTTCACTCTTTGTGCGTGTCTCATTCTGTTTCCATTAAATCATGATAGGGGGGGGTCAAATTTTGGAATGACAATCGCGAAAGAGAAAAGAACTAAAACCACTCAAGTTCTTGCACACTTAGTTGACCAAAACCATTTTTAGCTCAAATAGTATGAAACTACTACATTTTCTATCTTAATGTCTTAAGAGATTCGTTACTAAGGTAACAAATATTTATAAAGCTTAAGTTTATTTAATTATTAGTTAATCATTTAATATATACTTATTTTCAATTATAATTGCCACACAATAGTTTGACAATTTCTATAAACAACTTAATAAAGAAAAAGAGTTAAACATCAATATATAACCACACAATATTTAGAAGAAAAAAACAACTTTAACCAACTTTTGAGGATTACCGTGCAACACACGCATTACTAGCAACATTATTCTATCTATAAATTAATCTTCATCTTAAATCGAAATTTTAACAATCAGACTAGTAAACCTAAAATTAAAAAAAAAATCTAATAAAAGTGTCTTGTAAGAATATCACGAAGAACGATATGTCTTCATCACAGCTCGCTATCTTTTGCATCATCATGATTGCTATATTTCCTCTTCATGAATGTATATGTTTATACTAGGCTTTCTTTGTTCATCATATATATTTATTATCATTGCAATCACATCATGATATCTAAATGATATTATTATTATTACTTTTTGTTTATATAGTTGTTGATGGCCAAGGTCTTAAAGCGGGCAAGGAACCTAGCCCAGTTTGTTTACCAGCCAATTGCGACGCTAAAGACAAAGATCGTCGTTGTGCTCAATGTTACAATGGCGCCAAACGTAGGACAACTTTTTTCAAGAGCAGAGCAGAATGTACTGCTGCGTGCAAGGCATAAGTTATCTCGAGACGTGCAAATAGCACTGAATAAACGTTTTATTTAATACCTAGTATATCTACTTCCGGTTTTGATTATAATAACAGAAGCTTATTTTGAGCCCAACAAATAACATTTATGCCTATGGTATCTGTGTTTAGAGACTTTTGTAGTCTACGTAATACACAATAGTTTAACCTATTTGCTCTCCTTTTGTTTTGTTTTGTTTGCTATTTTTTATTTTACAAAAATATGTCTTCTGGTCAATAACTAAGTGAGTTTTTGTTGACAAAAAAATTTAAGTGAGCTATTAAAATTTAAAGGAGGGTATATTGAAGTGAGAAGTTTTGGTGATTTGTGTAAAAAATGAAAAATTCACTGTTATTTAAACATGAAGTTTAAAAAATCATTTAAAATTCAGTGTTATTAAACTTGACATTTCATAAAACTACTATGAAATCCACTGTTATTGAAAATATTTTAAGTGGTGGAGTTTTAATATTTTAAGTGATTTTAGAATGTTTGGGTGGCGTTTTTTAGTTAAAAAAAAAACTAAAAGTGAAATCTCATGGTTTTATGTGATATTCTAGGGTGTTTACAAAAACCACTTAAAACTCTTTGATTCCTTCAAATCATCTACAACCTCATTAAAAATCAAATCACCTCAAATTTTACATTGAATAGTTTGTTATGATAAATGGAGTCTTTCTATTTTCTTCACACCATATGACTACCACTTATCAACAAGAAGTTATGGATTTTATAAAATAGAGGTTTCCCAACCAATCTAGTTGTGAGTCTCATCCTTTAGAAGTGAAGTTATCTCCAACCACGAAGTTTTCTTATCAAAAATAAAACATGGGCTTCAATAGGGGGTTATTATATTTCCATAATGACCGAAATCAGAAGGATTGGTCATGGGAAAACCAAGATACAAACAATTTCCCAAAACCGGTCAAACCGACATCAATTGGGAAAAGTTGTCAACCAATTCGATTTGCCAGGAGAAAATCTAGACCAACCAGAATGTATAAAATAAGTCCTTAGATGCACCATAAAACAGAGGATCAGACAGATATTCCTTTCCCTTCACTTCATTATCCGGCAACATCTACCTAAATGCCATAAAGAAGCTTCTACTGATTCTTGCTCAAGACCAACGGCCATATTCCATTCTTCTGAGACAAATTAATAACTTAGGAAGGCTTGAATATAATGGCCACGTACAAATGCTATCAAGATACAAATCCCCCACAAGTTTCTCTTTTGGAAGAAAGCATAATTCAAGCAACTGCTATATTCTTTGGAGCCATCAAAGCTTTGCTTCCAAAACTTTTATTTCGAGTTTATTTCTTTCCTTTAGTTTAGACTGCTAGAAGAATCCTAGGTCGAGCCTATATAAGCTCATTTCGCTTCACCATTGTAAACAACACCATCTTTGAAGTAATAAGAAATATTTGGTTTTCTAGCTTTCTTATAAACTATTGTCTTAACTCTTTAAATTTTGTGAGAATCAGCTCCATAGCATCTTGACTTTTCAAGGCTCCTGTCCATAGAGTCTTGTGTCGTCCTCAATTCACCCTCACTTCTATCCCATTTGTTTGCCCATCTTGATGGTGATACACATCCAGCAAGCTTGCTCCATCACATCCACTTCGATCATCTCTTTATCAGGCTGAGAGTGACACATGTTCAGCAGCCTGATTCCATCATATCCGTTGTTTATTAATCTTATTTTTTTTCTTAGTATAAACCGTATCTCATTACATTTTCATTTCTTTCAGATACAGCAATATTGATCATTCGACCACAACTGGATTGAACCGATTGGAACCTCAGTAGATCATTTGGACGACCCCCATTCTGGGATGTATTTGTGGTGAAGAGGTTTTAAGCGATGAGAGTATGTTCCTTTAGTTTGGGTCCGGTTCAAGTAAGTGGTTCTTGTCATCTCCGGAGGTTTGGTGTTCTTGTTGTGGTTTCACTCAAGCTGGGGGTTGGTTTGGGTTTGGATGGGTTAGCCCTTCTATGATTTCGTTCTTATGTTCTTGTTGCTTGCTTGCTTCGTTTGGCTTATTCATATAGTGCCTTTAAGGCTCTTGACTCTTCTAGCGGTTATGTTGATGCTACTTCGTAGAAGTGTGATTCTGGTGAAGGATTTGGGTTGCGATGTTTAAGGTCTTGTTGATGCTTTTGTTTTACACTTTTAATGTTTCGAAAATGTTGACTTGTGGCCCTGGTTGGTATCCGCCGTAGTTAAGGCTCTTCGTAGTCTGTCTTCTGATCAATTTATCCTAATATCGGATGTGATGATTGTGTATTGAACACTTGATCTTTTGTTGTTAAATTTCAGTTCAAAAACGACAAATAAAAAGTTAAAGAAAATGATTAGTTATTATTTAACGGGTGGTTTCAAAATTATTATAATATAGACACACATATGAAGAAACTAAAATTGTTTAAAAGAATTATTAAATTATAGGATCAAATATTTTTACTTATTGTCATTATAGAAAACAAAAACAAAAATTGAATGAGACTCTAACTTGCACTTGTAGGTCCTAATGGGCACATATACAGACCACTACACCAAAGAGATCTGATAACATGCCCGTAACAGTTAAATATGCTGGCGCCTAAAGCTTTGCGTTGTATATAGCCCACGTTCTAAAATTCACCCGCGTAACCTAATACTTGCCCGATTAAATCCAAATCTGAAGGTCACCATGGCTAATAGGTGTTAATCGGGCGTATCTAGGCGTTCTTCTGAAAAAACTTGTAAAAAGTAAAAGTTTGCAAGTGGAAATCAGTATGTATGTTACAGATCTATAGATATGAGTTAAACCCACAAAAATAACTTGGAAAAAGATGAGTTGCGTAAAAAAATTGAAGAAAAACGAGATATTAGGTCTGCAAAATTGCAGAAAATAAGCTAAGGATGAGAGTAGGATCGTCTTTTTGCCTTTTACTAAACTAAAAGCTTTAAAATGATTATAACAGAGTTATACATGTCTGGAACTTGTGTCATGCAATCACTAACGAAGAGTCCCGGACCACTTGATTACATAACATCGTTATGTAACAGAGTTATACATGTCTCGAACTTGTGTCATGCAAGCACTAACGAAGAGTCTCGGACCACTTGATTACATAACATCGTTATGTATATTTGACAAAATTAATATATATATATACCGGTTTCTATATAAAATATCAAAAAAATCTTCGCTTAATCTCCGTATAATATCCGATTAACTCATTCGGCATTTGGTTCGGATTCACCAAGCGTGTTACGCCTAGGGTAATTTCAATTGATTTTCGCCTATGACCAATGCTAAAAGGTTAGATATGTGTTTGTGTGTTTAGCTTTAGATGTACGTTAAGTACTATACTAGGACGGGTTTTTACTTACAGAAAGATTACTTATATGGCAAAAGATTATTGTTTTATTAGTAGAATAGTCATTTTATTTTTAATTATTGCCAAAATTTTGATATCTATTTTCTTATCTTTTTTATTGAAAAATTAGTTACATATATATCCTTACTAAAATTTAACTCATCAAAAAAAATTGCGATGTTGTTATAAATAGATTTAGTTTATTTCACATGAAACAACATAACTTTTTCTTTGAGATTTTTATTTCTACCTATATATCCAGGATTTTATTTTCGTTGTTGTTATAAAATAAATTTAATTTCTATAACATGAAAAAACATATATTTTCTTTGATACTTGGAAGAGGAACAATCTTTCTTTGCCAAATGGAGGAACATGTTGTTCTTTCACTCTTTGTGCGTGTCTCATTCTCTTTTCCATTAAAACATGATGGGGGTCAAATTTCGGATTGACAATTGCGAAGGAGAAAACAGAACTAAAACCACTCAAGTTCTTGCACACTTAGTTGACCAAAACATTTTGTAGCTCAAATAGTTTGAAACTACTAAATTTTCTGTCTTAATGTCTTAAAAGACTCGTTACTAAGTCACAAATATTTATAGCGAGCAGTTTGAGAGTTTTAGAGTGATACACATTTTATACGACCATAAGTTTTTGTAGATCCAATTTTTTGTTGTAGAGTTGTTAGTATTCTGGATTCCACTGTCAGTTTGTTGAATTTGCCACTGGCATCACGGAAATATTGATTGATTGCATCCACTAGTAACCTTAATAACAACTTGTGCTCAGGTTCAGACCATGAGTGGTATTGACCTTTACCTTTACCTCTTTTGGATCTCCCATTGTTTGGAAGGAAACTAGTCATATAACACCATAAGATTATAAGAACCAAAATTATAAATCTATAATCTTTGTAAAACCATATCTAAAATATGATTAACAGGTTTTATACTAATCGTCAAAAGACTCAAACCCATAAAAGGAACAATATTCAAAGACAAACATCATCCAAATTCATGAAAACTAAACAATATAATGACACCAATCTGAAACTACACATTCCAATAAGGAAAAGTGATGAAAAGAACACTCCCTTTGACAAATAAAAAGATGAACGATGCTCGTATCCTATCAGTTTCTTAAACTCTTCCCCAAGTTACTGATTTTATATATAGATATATGCATAGCTACCTAAACCTAATTAAACAACTAAACAAAAAGAAGCCCATCATATTATTTAATTTTCTAAGGAGCAGCCCATAAGTAGATCAACAAGATATATATTTATCCAAAACAAAATTTAAAATCAGCATTGCGTACCATATATCTAGACCTCTCGTTGCTTTTATGGTGGCTGAGAGTCCTAACGCGAATACATAAAGGTGATTAGTGAAAAATATGGTTTACCTGACCAAAAAGAAGCTCAGCGAGAACACAACCAGCAGACCAGGTATCAATGGAAGTTGTGTATTACAAGGCACCAAATATGAGTGCAGGTGCAAGGTAAAATCGTGAACATATGTAAGTACTGTTAGCTTCACCTTTAACTTGAACCAAAAGTAATTTTATCAGTTAATGGCAATATCAACATGAAACAACAACGCTACAGGTTTAAAAGAGTTTATATGTCTTAAAGTCTTACAAGCTGTTTAGCACTGCCAAAGTCACAGATCTTGACTTGATGAGTAAGAGGATCAACCTGTAGAAAGAAGAGACAAATTAACAAAGAAACAATATAAGAAAAAAAACACAAGAGTGTTAACACATACCAGAAGATTCTGAGGCTTTAGATCTCTGTGACAAACTCCAGCAACATTGTGAATGTAAGAAAGTCCCGGAAGATCTGACACAACCAAAAGATATCAATAAAAGAATAAGAACATGTTTATGCACATCAATGTTGTAACCAGAAGATGTGAAACTTGTGTTGTTTACCTGGTACATATATAGTTTAACGGTAGACAAGCGGCATTCTTTGGTTTGCAGTGCTGTAATGTTTAAGTACAAGCTCTCAGGGACATACTCCATATCCAAATTGAGGAAAAGCTCGTCTTTACTTGTGATTGAGAAGAAGCAATGCTTCAAACAAACCATATTCGGATGGTCCATCACACACATCAGCTGAATTTCTCGGGTTTTGTATCTCATGTCTTGCAAAACCTTCTTAACGCCACAGTTTCTCCAGTCTCCAAACATTTTGCATGGAAAATTATTTCGAAGGAGCTTGTACCAACAACTCGCTCCGCCATGTAACTTATTATCTAGCAAAAGAACAAGGAAACATCTTGTTTAAGAATCAATACAGAGACATGTAAGTATCTAATGTTTGGATAAGGACAGAACAAAGCTCTAATCTACTATCTTAGCTTGAATATTTGGAGCAAGTAGTCTCATAGAAGAATACTTCCTCAAACTTTTGAGCTTTGAGAGTTGAAGCAACATGTTTCAGCTGCACTTGACAAAGAGCTTATTTGGATGAACTAAGCTGTAGAAACAATAGAGAAGCAAATAGAGTTACGATCAAAAACCTTACATAGTTTTTCAAGCTCACCTTAGCTCAATCTCAGATTCTTCAAAGCATAAAAACTTTTCTCGGATCCAACGAAAAGCTCGAGTCGGAATTGAATCGAACAATCATAGGGCTTTCTTCAGATTTGTGAGACTCCAAAATCGAATCTTTGGCTTCCAAAATTGTCGACTTGGGAATTGACTCAGGAACAAGAGGGAATCAAAAGTTTTCTGGGAAGCTTCGTCTCTGATCTCTCTCTTCATTGTTCTCTCTTTCGTGGCCAATTTTTTGATATTTGATTTTGGGTATTTTCCAAATAACAGGCATAATAGTGGGAATTGTCTAACGATATGTTTGAATGAAAATAACAAAAAAGTTGGCTTCAAATCCTTTTCATAGTTTTTTCTTTCAAAATTGTTTATCTTTGAATAACAATAGATTTGGTTTAGTTTTTGTATATTGCTAATTGAATAACCGTGGATTATAAGTGATTTTAAGAGATTTAGATAAATGTCATATTCAATAACACATGATTTGAAAAAAAATTGAAATCATTAGTTGAATAACAGGACATTATAAAACAAAACCAAAACACTTTAAAATCCACAATTCAATACACGCCCCTCTGTAAAGCTTCAGTCACTTTGGCTATGGGGTAGATATGTGTGTAAACGTTGAATGTGGAAGATGACATGGAATATTTCATTTATTTTGTACTAAATAACTTCTGAAGAAAACAACTCATTTTGGTAAATCATGTGAAAGAGAGCTAGTCATCATGCATTATTGAGTATAGATTATTTTGGGAGTTTAAACTGAATGATGAGGATGACTGATACTCAGTTTAGATCTTGACGCTGCAACATTAATTTATGAATGATCAATATCAGTACTCATTAAGTAGTGACAAATATTTGCGTATAGCAATGTTTCCTAAGAAAAACTCAGAGGAAACAATCTAATCCCAAAATCAAGATGAAATTCGAAAAGATCTCCAACCAAGCGGAGATGGAAAAAAATATGTGAAAAAGATAGTAATATGTTGGGGAACAACCTGATGCGAACTGTATGGTTTGGGATCCACTTATTATCTTAGTCTTACTTGTTTTTGTATGAGGATGTAAAAACATGTTGATCAAAGTGGCGAAAGCTGTGATTACACCTGTTGCTGCGAGCCAATAGGTTAACTTCCTATTTTATGCTGACAAAAATCCCATATGGACCTTGGTTTCTATTGTTAATGTGTAAGATCATGCCTTCCTCTAGTTAAGACAGTTCAAGCATGTAAATAATTTGAGCTTTTTAATTGTAAAGACTTTTTAATTATCATGGTCTTTGATTTTCTTAAAATTCAATAACTAAGTCTTGAAAAAGGTCTGTGGTGCCCAAGTTTTCGTAATTGGTTGTAATACATTACATTTGGACATAATTAGATTTTTACGTACTAACCAACTGCTAATGTGTTTTATTTAGCTAATTTGATTGCTGATTCGGTTTACCAGATGGATTAACTATATAATATAAGAATATATATAAAAAGACTATTAAGTTGAAAAATGAAAAAGAACACATCATTACTAAGTTTCTCTTTAGAAAAATGAATGATGGATGAAGAACATAGAGAAAGAACTCGTGGTTAATCAGTCACAGCCATGGTTGAAAGCGTGCAAGAAACCCCACATCAACGACCCTCTTAGAAAACTCAACCAATCAAAGTTGTAGAGCTCCGAGATTCAACTCCAACTAAGTCGAGAAATTACGACGACACCAAAAGACCCATTCGCCCCCTCCACCCTCTGTGCCTAGACTCACTACATGCGTCACTAGCTTCAATCATATTGCCGGAGTATCTTGAAACGGAGACTTCAGTAAGTGAAGATGACTATCAATACTTTCAAGTGACATGGAAGGTATGATGAACACTGAAGAAGTTGTGGTGTTGGTTTATGAGGATCTAGATCAGGAAATTTATAACCACCTAACTCAACATGAAAGCCAATTATATGCAACTCCATCCATAGGAAACCTCGCTGTCGTGTCACCTCTCAAACTCTGTTGAATCAAAAGGTTCTTTCATTAGGTGATCCATAACTGCTAGAAGTTGAAAACATCATTGAGAATTGGGGATTGATATATATTGTTGTAGATGTTAAGCTCTATCTTCCGAATGTGTATCTTGAGCTTTATGTGAATTTTGGAAAATGTTGAAGAGCAGAATGGAACCAAGCTAGTAAATGTTAGATGTCATATGTAGGAGTTTACCTACAAGTTAATCAATGAGATCTTCAAGACACATAATCAACCTGATGATTTCCCGAAAAACCATGGACTAGTAAAAATCTTGATGATGTTGTGAAAACTTTGAGATGTGGAAAGAAGGAAAGACAGGGCAATCTCAGCATGCTTAACTTGACCCTAACCATGAACATTCAGTTCAAGTTATGCGTTTCAAATTGGATTCCCAACCAAGAATCTCACCAAGTTTATTCACATGATCACTGAAGGAAAACCTTTGATTTGGTGACAATGGTATACCCACAAATCTTTCAATTGATGCGACAAGCGTTTATATCAACTGAGACAATTAAGTTGTTATTTTTTTAATCTCAGTTAGCATGTGCTAAATGCACAACATCCGATCACCACATGTGAAATCTCAGACACCTCTCAAGATGGTTCTGGAAAAGAACAAGGGTTACTCAAGAATCTAGTTTCGGCTACATCTTCAACCTAATCGCTTGCAAAAGATATGAGAAGGTTGCTTCGTCTCATGGATACCATTTTTTGCCGACTTGCAAGTACGTACTTTCTTATCTTAGCATGGGGTTTTGAATGACAATTTTTAAGTGTATATGCCACTAAGGAGGAAGAATATTGATATTTGGGTAACTGATACGACTTGGATAAGTTTTATTGTCCCTGGAACACTTGAAAGGGGTGTGGGTGAAAGGATCAAGAGATTGTGGGTCTCTTGGATGGCAGATGGACTTCACCTTCGAGCTATGGACTGCTTATAGGTTGTTTATGCTACTCCCTCAGACACATGGATGTCCTGCTTGATGTCTAGGATGGATCACAGAAGATCACTATTCCTTAGTGTTATATAGAAAAGGTTCCCACTTGTGAAAAAAGGAGACTGTGTCGTCTCAAGACTCGTTTGCACCAAAAGAAAGTTTTATTAAAAAGATGGTTGATTATATTGTTAAGGTAAATATGATTAATGATGTGATGTATTGTTAAGTTAATATAATTAAACAAATTACCAAAAAGACGCTATAACTTCTTTTTTATACTGCTATCCATTTTTCCAAATAATTCTCATTTATATTGTTATCCATGTTCCTAAACAATCCCTAATTGTACTTCAATTTTAATAATATTGATATGTTCATCAGATAAGAACGTGCCTGCCTCAAGAATCAGCTGAATAGAAGAAAATCAGTGATCTCGAGTCAAAATTCACAAGATTGGCTGATTTATTGTCTCTCGAAGAAGAAAAGAACAAGAATCTGGAACATAGTAACAATCACTATAAAATTAGGATGCTGAATAATGGAACAAAAATTTAGATAAATCTTATCTATGGTGGCAACCACCTAAACAAAACAAGTGTCTTGGTTACATAGGTGAAAAAATAAAAAACTTTCATACTATAAGTTTAGAGGCAACTAGTCTTACCAAGTTCGTTTGGACAGAACCAATAACTATTGATAAAATTAACATTGAGTTACCAAAATAAGGGCTTGAAAATCGTTATGTCAAGAAGATTAACCATGAGAAACCAAGATGAAACTCTTGTGGACGTCAAGGCAACATTACACGTGTATGTTATGATCGTTTCAACAACATATGAAAGGCTTGGAGAAATGGTATGTGCTATATGAGCCAAAATTATTTGGAAATTTATGGATTGCTTAATATGTTCTATGCGTAAAGAAAGTTGAAGATAAGATGATGATGAACTTGATGTCATATGCAATCTATCTCGGATAAAACAGTAGAACTAGTATTGTGTGACAGTTCTAAAAAGAAATATAAGAGGATTATGATAATGATTTTAATTTTGTATGCAGTCTATATGAGATTGTACTAGTGGATCACCTTACACATGATACATCAATCTTGGTTGCTTACTTGTCTTTCGAGCAATCAAAACAATTTTTTTGGTATTTTGATAGTGGCTATTGAAGACACATGACTGACAAACAACAAGTATTATAATGTATAATGAAACTAACGGTGAAAAAATAACATTTGAAGATGAGGCAAGGACAATATCATGGGAGTTGGTGATGTTAAAGATCCAAAGCAACCTTCCTTGATCAATGTCTATTATGTTGAAAGGCTGAATGCAAACCTAATAAGCATAAGTCAATTATGCGATGAAGGTCTAACGTGATCTTTTAGACAAAACAAATTGTCAAGTGATAGATGTCAAAGGGAATATGATGTGCGGTCTGTAAACAACTGCTAAATGTGGAAAGCAACAGATGATGTATGGTTATCAGCCTCAGAATCGCAACTTGATTTGTGGTACAATGGGACATATGAATGTAAGTGGGCATCAAATGATTGTCAATGCAATGTTGATAAATGATTACCTAAGCTGAATAAGTTATTAGAAATTACTTCCAAACGAGTACTTACAATGTACATATTAATCGATTTTTATGTTAAACATGGCACTAAAACAACGCCTTTGAAATATGAGAGTAAATATCCACATTTGAGTCATTTACATATATTTGGTGGTGCAAGTTACATACTCCAATGAGAGGAATAACTTGGTAATTTTGATTCTAGAAATGAAGTAAGGAATATTCATGGGCTACTCCAACTCATAGCCACAATATTTTAGAGTTTACAACAAAACCACCAAGATGGTAACTGATGCAGTGAATGTGTGTGTTTTATGACATAAAGTGATTGGAATTTGAAGAGTTAATCAAGATGAAAATCTGGGTTTATGATCAAAATACTGAAGTGTAAAATATCCAGAATGCTCCTTAAAGTGACATCGAACCGAATAAACTCAAGTCACAAAAATCATTCAGCATACATTGTGATTGGTGACTTAGAGGCTGAAAGAGTCACAAGAAGGCTTCAAAACAATTTCAAGAGATGGTTTAAATTGCATGTTTTATCTCATTCAATGAACCAAACATGTGTATGAAGCTTTAGAAGATGAATTCTGGACTGAAGCATGTCATGAGGAACTGAACAGTTCGTGAGACATGATGTATGGGAGTTTATGCCTAAATCGTCTAGAGTATAAGTGACTCGTACAAAGTGGATATTCAAGAAGAAATTGAAGAAGATAGAAATGTTGTAATGAACAAATCCAGGCCGGTTGCTTAAGGGTATTGTAATAGAGAGGAGTGACTTGATGAAAACTTTGCTCTAGTGGCACGTCTTGAATCCATACGATTACTCTTTCCGAATAGCATGCAACATAAACATCAAGTTGTAACGATAGAAATAAAAGTTTTTTTCTTAATGGATTGCTTCAGCAAGAGTGTATGTTGCTTAACCATAAGGATTTGAAGATCCTAAGTATATAATCATATCTATAACTAAAAGAGCCTTATGTGGTTTGAAACCGGCAACTAGAGCCTTGTATGAATGACTTGATCATTTTTACTACAAGCTTGATTCAAACGTGTGAGTGTTGATCAAAATTTTATTGTAATGGGAAAATAGTGGATGTTAGTGATGCAAATATATGTGGATAACATAATATTTGAGAACAAAAGAAAGTCTAGTGAAAGATTATTGTTCATACAATGATCAGTGGGTTCGAGATGAGCATGGTTAGAGAGCTAAACTGCCTTTTGGATTTCAAATCAAGCAAATGGACGAAGGCATTTTTGTCTCTTTAGAGCACATATTCAATAACCTCATGTCTAGATCTGATATGCACATTTCCAAGTAAGAAAAGGCACCCGTGAAACCACAAGGTTAATGAGAAAACTCTATCGTGCTATGATAGGGAAGTATGTTATACTTGACTGCAAGATAGGTCTACCATTTGCCACAGAGTTGGAGTGTGTGCTCGTTACCAAGCTAGCCTCGTGTCTCATATTTTTGAAATGACATGAACATTGAATATGTGATTTTTTCAAATGGTATGGGGTGATATGTGAGTTTGACCTTGGGACTGTGGAAGGTACTGGGATATTTCTTACATTATGTACCACTTTCTGAAAAAAAAAGCTCATTTTTGAATCATGTTCAAAGAGACCAGATCATGATTAGTGATGATGTAGAATTTTGGAGTTTAAACGGATATTGATGCAAATACTCAAACTCATTTTAATATGTTGGCTTGAAACTAAAATCTTTTTTTTTGAGTGATCAATATTACTATAAGTAGGACAAGACTTGTGTTGAGCAATGTTCCTAAGAAAAGCTCAGAGAAACAATTCTAATCCCAAATCAAGATAAATTCGAAGATCTCCAACAAGCGAATAAAAAATATGTGAAAAACTAGTAATATGTTGGGGAACAACCTGATGCGAACTGTATGGTTTGGGATCCACTTATTATCTTAGTCTAACTTGTTTTTGTATGAGGATGTAAAAACATGTTGATCAAAGTGGCGAAAGCTGTGATTACACCTGTTGCTGCGAGCCAATAGGTTAACTTCCTATTTTATGCTGACAAAAATCCCACGTGGACCTTGGTTTCTATTTTAATGTGTAAGATCATGCCTTCCTCTAGTTAAGTCAATAAAAGCGTGTAAATAATCTGAGCTTTTTAATTGTAAAGACTTTTTAATGATCATGGTCTCTGATTTTCTTAAAATTATCTCACTAAGTCTTGACAGAAGGTTTGTGGTGCCCAAGTGTTCGTAATTGGTGGTAATACATTACATTTGGACATAATTAGATTTTTATGTACTAACCGGTTGCTAATGTGTTTTATTTAGCTCATTTGATTGTTGATTAGGTTTACAAGATGGATTAACTATATATATAAGAATATATATATATATATAAATTATATATATATAAGAACATATCTATATATATATATAAAGATTATTCAATTGGAAAGGGAAAAAGAACAAATCATTATTAAGTTTCTCTATTAGAAAAAAACGAATGATGGATGAAGAACAAAGAGCAAGAACTCGTGGTTAATCAGTCACAGCCATGGTTGAAAGCGTGCAAGAAACCCCACATCCATGACCCTTTAGAAAACTCAACCAATCAAAGTTTTAGAGCTTCGAGATTCAACTCCAACCAAGTCGAGAAATTACGACAACGCCAAAAGACCCATTCACCCCCTCCACCCTCTGTCCCAGACTCACTACATGTGTCACTAGCTTCAATCATACTGCCGGAGTATCTTGAAACAGAGACTTCAGTAAGTGAAGATGACTATCAAATACTTTCAAGTGACATGGAAGGTATGATGAACACTGAAGAAGTTGTGGTGTTGGTTTATGAGGATCTAGATCAGGAAATTTATAACCACCTAATTCAATATGAAAGCCAATTATATGCAACTCCATCCATAGGAAACCTCGCTGTCGTGTCACTTCTCAAACTCTGTTGAATCAAAAGGTTCTTTCATTAGGTGATCCATAACTGCTAGAAGTTAAAAACATCATTGAGAATTGGGGATAGATATATATTGTTGTACATGTTAAGCTCTATCTTCCGAATGTGTTTCTTGAGTTTTATGTGAATTTTGAAAATGTTGAAGAGCAGAATGGAACCAAGCTTGTAAATATTAGATCTCATATGTAGGAGTTTACCTACAAGTTAATCAATGAGATCTTCAAGACACATAATCAACCTGATGATTTTCCTGAAGAACCATAGACTAGTAAAAATCTTGATGATGTTGTGAAAAAACTTTGAGATGTGGAAAGAAGGAAAGACAAGGTAATCTCAGCATGCTTAACTTGACCCTAACCATGAACATTCAGTTCTAGTTATGCGTTTCAAATTGGATTCCCAACCAAGAAACTCACCAAGTTTATTCACATGATCACTGAAGGAAAACCTTTGATTTTGGTACAATGGTATACCCACAAATCTTTGAATTGATGCGACAAGCGTTTATATCATCTGAGACAATTAAGTTGTTATTTTTTTAATCTCAGTTAGCATGTGCTAAATGCACAACATCCGATCACCACATGTGAAATCTCAGACACCTCTCAAGATGGTTCTGGAAATGAACAAGGGTTACTCAAGAATCCAGTTCATGCTACTTCTTCAACCTAATCGCTTGCAAAAGATATGAGAAGGTTGCTTCGTCTCATGGATACCATTTTTTGCCGACTTGCAAGTACGTACTTTCTTATCTTAGCATGGGGGTTTTGAATGACAATTCTTAAGTGTATATGCCACTAAGGAGGGAAGAATCTTGATATTTGGGTAACTGATACGACCTTGGATAAGTTGTATTGTCCCTGGAACACTTGAAAGGGGTGTGGGTGAAAGGATCAAGAGATTGTGGGTCTCTTGGATGGCAGATGGACTTCACCTTCGAGCTATGGACTGCATAGAGGTTTATTATGCTACTACTCAGACACATGGGCGTCATGCTTGATGTCTAGGATGGATCACAGAAGTTCACTCTCCTTAGTGTTATATAGAACAAGTTCACTTGTGAACAAAGGAGACAGTGTCGTCTCAAGACTGGTTTGCACCAAAAGACAGTTTTGTTAAAAATATGGTTGTTTGTTACATGGACGTGGTGCAGCTTGATTTAAAGCATAAACATAAAACCCTAATCCTAAACCAATGTGTTTTAGGAAAAATATAACCTGTTCCTATTGCGAATTGATTTAAAACACTAAACTGACATATAATAGGTTTATAAATCTCAAATCCTATTTCTAATGGTTTACATAAATAATAACACTAAATACACTTGAAATAGACCATAATGGTCGTGGATATCCCTCTTAGTCCAACCATAAACCAAGCTGGCTTGTCCTTCTACTTTTTGGGCCGATAAAGGCCTTTTTGAACAACTTTTTCTTGGGCTCGATCCATCTTTTTCCAGGTCCTACCAAGTTGCTCTGTATGCTCATTTGGATGATAAACATCCTCCTCATCTTCCATTTTCTAGCTCTGGTTCTTCATCTTCCATTTCCAACTCATTTCTCGCCCATGTCGGTTTGATAAGTCCACTTCTGGATCACACTAGATCACTCATTCCATTTCATGTCCAACCAGCTTCATCCCATCCATTTCCTTGTCAATCAGGGTTCTCACTGGTCGTCCATGATGGTCTGAAGTTAGTCCATGCTTTATAAAGGCCGCATCAAGGCCCATAACCTTTTCTCGGTCCAAAACTTCATGAATAAGGCCAATAAGCTCTCAAATAAGCCCATTAGATCATGCAAGCAGATAAAAATGGATTGCGAGGAAAATCATTAAGTAAAGTCTCGAACTCAGAACTAGGTTTTATAAACTTTCCACTCTCATTGCTCTGATTAGTTTGTCTAACAATCCAATGAACTAACTCTCATTGAACTCAAGAGGTTAACATGCATTTATGAATAAGTTCTGATATGTTCAAAAAGCTTCATAACATCAACTCTCGTTGGCTATGAATACTTTGCTCATCTAAGTTATTTTAAGCATTTCATCAAACATCTCTAGGGCTTGAAACAACCTAAGCTCGTGAACTAGGTAGCTAATCAATCTCAAGCAACAAGAACAACTATAGATGAAGAATCATAAGATAAATTCCAGAATATATCAACCCCATATCTACCAACCATGAAAACCCCTTAAGAACCCTAGAACTCAATTGCGCAAATACTCAAACATTGTAAAAAATAAAGAGAATAAAGACACGAATATATACAAACAACAATGGAGATTAAGAAATACTTTTTCTCTCAGAAATCTGCTACAAATTTAAGAAAAATAAATCAGAAGATAAAATAAGAGAGATCTGGCTTTTGCCTTCAAAACATATATATATATATATATATATATATATATATATATATATATATATATATATATGTATATATATGTATATATATATAAGCCAATAGTTTTATTTACTTTAATGTATTTAGATATCTATATAATATTTATAAATAAATATAAAATATAATATATTTTAAAAATTTAACATATGAATTTTAATTTGTATTTACAAGGTTTTCTTTCGGACTTACATCTTTGTATTTTTAACAAAAAAAAAATCTTTATTTTATTGTTGTCAAAAAAACAAAAAAAACAAAAAAAACTCCACACAAATCTATTATGTAATCAAATTTATTAATAAATTTGAACGATTGAGTAACACCTGATTTAAATTAGAATTTATAAATCACGAAACCAATAAAACATTATTTCAACATAAATTTTAAGATTTTTGAACTAATAACACTTGATTTAGTTTGGATTTTCAAATTCATTAAAATATACTTGAACCCAGGGAAATTGTCAAAAATACCACTTTCCTTATACTACTTTTCAAAAATACCTTATTCACTTTTACCCTTGTTTTTTAAGAGGAAAAACACACTTATAACCCTTGGGTTAATTAATCTAAGACTTAGGGTTTAGAGTTAAGGGGTGGTATAGGGTTAGGGTAGAATTTAGGAATGTAAAATTTAGAATAATTTAAAAAAAATTACCTCTTAAAAAAGTGGTATTTTTGAAAATGTCTGTTTAATAAAGGTAAAAATGAAAAGTGGTACAACAAAAGTGGTAAACTTCAAATTCTCCCTTGAACCAATGACCCCTGTTTAAAGATTGAGGACAAAAATCAAAAGCTAAACGCCAAATGCTACTTTTCTGCGACTAGAAGAGCGACTGCGTTTAAAACGCGCGGTTCTGTCCAAAACGCGTTTGGGCTTCTTCTTCTCCTTCGCGCTCAAGCTCCGGGATTGTGATCGTGCCTCCGTCGAAGGATCAGGTCTCTGATCACCGCCATTCGCCTTCTCTTGCTTTCTCTCCGCCGGAGGCACTGTGTTACGGGAATATGGAGTATAAGTAGTCGACACGTGGAGGGAGATGATTGATTGCGAGTGGCCGTTAGGAGGTTGGGCGCACAAAGGCGAAGTAAGAAACACGTGGGAGTATTCATTAGCTGTGCCATAGATTCTGTTAGGAGTTGTTCTTTTATATACAGAAGCTTAGAAGTGTAAAAGGATTATCGAAAATTACTCTTCTAAATCTCTAAAGTCTTGGATTGATCTTTTGAAGTAAATCGATTCGTTGTGGAGAAGATCGTTCTCAATTCGTGATCTTCTACAGGTGAATCTCGTTTCTTCGTTTTAAGAACGTTGATTCGATCTATCAGTGACTAGTTTTACCTTAACAGTGGTATCAGAGCCGTCGCATCCTTGGAAACAATGGCGGAAACACGATCTCAAGCTCTGTTGAAGGAGACGGTGGTGCGTGAAACAGAGGAGGCTATTGGAAACCGATTCGAAGCTTTGGAGAAAGTGATCGCCGTTCAGAATGAAAAAATGGCGATTCAGAATGATAAGACGGAGCGAAGCATCGCAAAGATGGTAGAAGCATTTCGGTTGATGACGAGTCAACCGAGTCAACCAAGAGCTTCAACCAGTGAGCCTCGGAATGTTAATGGCGGTCCGTTACGAAGTTCCGGAATGCCTGATAATCAGCAGGAGTATCAGCAACCTCTGAGACAGGGGATGAACACGCAGTACAATGGAATGTCTAGAATGGCGAAGCTAGAGTTTCCAAAATTCAATGGTGAAAAGCTAAAATAATGGATTGGCAAGGTTGGGCAGTTCTTTGACATTGATTACACACCAGAGGAATCAAAAGTGGGTATTGCGTCGTTACATTTCACTGGTATTGCAGTGACGTGGCATCAAGCGTTGATGCAGGATGCGGAAGGTCGATGATTTCTGGGAAATTGGGCAGCGTATAAAGAGTTGTTGCAAGAAAGATTTGAGGAAGTGTTAGATGATCCTATGGCAGAACTCAAGGAGTTACGCGAGACTGAAGGTATAACCGAGTAACATGCTAAGTTTGAGTTAATCAGAACAAGATTGAAGCTTTCTGAAGAATATTTGCTGAGCGCTTATTTGGCGGGACTGCGGCTTGAAACGCAAATGCATGTGCGTATGTTTCAACCTCAGAACATTCGTCAGTGCTTAGTCTTGGGACGTTTGTATGAGAAGGCTCACCCTCTGAGGTCTGGAGGAAGTCAATGGAGTGGTAACAAGATGAATCCAGTGGGAAGTAATCAGTCGAGAGGTTTAATACCTTTTAAGAAGGATGAGGGTGGAAAGAGTAAAGATAACAACCCTCCCTTACGGAAGTTTCTTACAAGTGCAGAGATGAGTGAGCGCAGGGCAAAGGGTCTTTGCTATTACTGTGATGAGAAGTACACTCCAGACCATTACTTAAAACATAAGAAGACACAGTGGTTTCTCTTGGAGTATGAAGAAGAAGAAGAGATAACAAATGGAGTGGAGAAACTAGAGGAGAATGATGATGAGAAAGAGGAGGGAGAGATAGCCCAGATATCGGTGAATGCGGTTTCAGGGGTCTCTACTTACACAACGATGAAAGTGAAAGGGGTTCATGGGAAGAAGAATTTATACATGCTGGTTGACTCAGGATCAACACATAACTTCATGGATAAAAGGATTGCTGATTTGTTGGGATGTAAACTTCTACCAATAGGAAGAACTAAGGTGTCAGTGGCGGATGGAAGCAAGATTGGTGTGTATGGGAAGGTTGAGAAATTAAAATGGCAATTTCAGGGCCACTGCTTTCAAGCTGATTTCATGGTCATCTCATTGGGCTGTCATGATGCAGTATTGGGCGTTCAATGGTTATACACGTTGGGTCCTATTACGTTGGATTTTCAGGAACTTCAAATGCAGTTTAAGTGGGGACGAAAGAAGGTTTTGTTACATGGGATCAAACCGGGGTCAGTAAGAGAAGTTAAAGCGAAGCGTATTGAGCAAATGAAAGATGAGGAAGTACAGTTACACATGATATACGTTAATGATGTTGAATAGGAAGATCAGTGGAGTTTAAAGGCAGTGGAAGTAGAGAAGAACTCAGAAGAAGAAGAGACACATATTACTGCATTGGTGGAGGAATATGGGGACATTTTTGAGGAACCGACAACCCTTCCCCCTTACAGGGAGAACCATGATCACAAGATAACGTTGGTGGAAGGATCAAATCCTGTAAGTCAGAATCCATACAGATATGCTGTCTATCAGAAGGATGAGATTGACAAAAAGGTTAAGGAACTGTTGGATGCTGGTACAGTACAACCGAGCTCGAGTGCTTATGCCTCTCCAGTGGTCTTGGTGAAGAAAAAGGATAATACATGGAGACTGTGTGTTGACTACAGGAAGCTGAATGGAATGACTATCAAAAACAGATTTCCAATTCCATTGATAGAAGATTTGATGGACGAGTTGGGAGGATCAAAGGTGTATTCTAAAATAGATTTGAGAGTGGGTTACCATCAAGTACGAATGGATCCAGCAGATGTTCACAAAACAGCATTTCGTACACACAGCGGGCATTACGAGTACAGGGTTATGCCTTTTGGCCTAACAAATGCCCCAGCTACATTCCAGGGATTGATGAACGGAGTGTTCAAAGAGTATCTCCGGAAATTCGTACTGATATTTTTTGACGATATACTGATCTACTCTTCATCCTTTTGTGCACATTTGGAACACCTGCGAGTAGTATTCGAGCTGATGAGGATTAACCAGTTGTATGCCAAACGGAGCAAATGTGCTTTTGCAACATCGAGAGTGGAGTATCTCAGTCATTTCATTGAGGAAAGGGGAGTGTCCATGGATCCAAGTAAGGTACAAGCCGTCCTAGAATGGCCAATACCGAAGAATTTGAAAGCTTTGAGAGGGTTTCTGGGGTTAGCCGGGGTATTACAGGCGTTACGTTAAGGACTTTGGCAGCATTGCACGCCCCTTGAAAGCATTGACGAAGAAAGATGCCTTTGTATGGCATGAAGAAGCACAAAGTTCTTTTGAGACAGTAAAGAAAGCACTGTGTGAAGCACCTGTTTTGGCATTACCGCACTTTGATAAGCAATTCATAGTCGAGACGGATGCTTGCGGTACGGGTATAGGCGCAGTACTTATGCAAGAAGGGAGA
This sequence comes from Moricandia arvensis, assembly GCA_905132765.1. Classification (NCBI taxonomy): domain Eukaryota; kingdom Viridiplantae; phylum Streptophyta; class Magnoliopsida; order Brassicales; family Brassicaceae; genus Moricandia; species Moricandia arvensis. Next base: position 23,060 of record CAJHQP010004679.1, on the reverse strand, counting down.
CCGTTAGCCTATATTAGTCTGCATTTGAAAGGGAGGCAACTAACACTGTCAATATATGAGAAAGAATTGTTGACTTTGATCTTTGCAGTTCAGAAATGGAGGCATTACCTTCTCACTCAACATTTCATTATACAAACTGACCAAAGGAGCCTGAAGTATTTGTTGGAACAGAGGCTGAACACCCCTATTCAACAACAGTGGCTACCCAAATTACTTGAGTTTGACTATGAAATTCAGTACAAACAGGGGAAAGAAAACTTGGTTGCAGATGCATTATCAAGAGTGGAGGGGTCGGAAGTGTTACATATGGCTATGACGGTGCTTGAGTGTGATTTGATGAAGCAAATTCAGGAAGCATATGAGTTGGATATCACTGTGAAGGCGATAATTGAAGCATTGAAGAAGGATCCAAAAGCAAAGAAGCATTATGCTTGGGATCTAGGAGTGTTGAGAAGGAAGTCCAAGATTGTAGTTCCGGCAGAAGTGAAGATACGAACTACTATCTTAGAATGGCTCCATGGTTCTGGTCAAGGAGGCCACTCAGGACGTGACAAAACGATACAGAGAGTTAAAGAGATCTTTTACTGGAAGGGCATGTCAAAGGATATACAAGTGTTCTTGCGTAGCTGTGTTATCTGCCAACAATGCAAATACGAAACCATAGCTTCCCCGGGTTTACTACAACCATTACCCATTCCTGAGGCGGTGTGGACTGACATCTCAATGAACTTTATTGATGGTCTTCCTCCATCCTTTGGCAAATCGGTAATATTGGTCATCGTCAATAGATTCAGCAAAGCATCTCATTTCTTAGCCCTGAGTCATCCTTATACGGCATCATTGGTGGCTCAAATCTTCCTGGATCATTTCTTTAAACTCCATGGGTTTCCAAGGTCAATTGTCAGTGATCGAGATTCGGTGTTTGTGAGTGATTTCTGGCAGGAGCTTTTTCAACTACAAGGGTGTAAACTGAATCTATCGACAGCTTATCATCCCCAAAGCGATGGCCAAACGGAGATTGTCAACAAGTGCTTAGAGACATACTTGAGATGTATGACTAGTGACAAGCCTCATATGTGGTCTAAATGGTTGCCTCTTGCTGAATACTGGTATAACACAACGTACCACTCAGCGGCTCTCACTACGCCGTTTGAGGTCGTATATGGCCAGCAACCACCAGTGCATCTTCCTTACCTTCCGGGGGAAACCAAGGTCCAGGTTGTCGCCAAATGTCTGCAAGAAAGAGAAGATATGCTGTTGATTTTGAAATTTCATCTTCTCTAAGCGCAACATCGAATGAAGCAAATGGCAGATAAGAAAAGAAGTGAGCGGAGGTTTGACATTGGTTATTGGGTCTTCTTGAAACTTCAACCATACAGGCAACGTTCAGTTGTTGCTCGAGTTTCGCAGAAGATATCTCCAAAATACTATGGCCCTTACAAGATAGTGGAGAAGATGGGTGAAGTAGCGTATAAATTGGAGCTTCCAGTGGAGACACAGATTCATCATGTGTTCCATGTCTCACAGCTGAAGCAGTTGGTGGGTGATGTGAGGGTTGCCAATCAACTTGCCAACGTGATATATGAGGCCACTTCTAAGGAACCAGAGTATTGTCTTGCAAGAAAAATGGTTAAGCGTCAAGACAGAGCAGCTACGAAAGTCTTGATCAAATGGAAAAATCAACCGGAGGATGAGGCTACTTGGGAGTTTCTTTATGACTTGCAGAACAAGTTTCCAGAGTTCAACCTTGTGGACAAGGTTGTTTAAACAGGGGAGATTTGTTACGGGAATATGGAGTATAAGTAGTCGACACGTGGAGGGAGATGATTGATTGCGAGTGGCCGTTAGGAGGTTGGGCGCGCAAAGGCGAAGTAAGAAACACGTGGCGAGGATTCATTAGCTGCGCCATAGATTCTGTTAGGAGTTGTTCTTTTATATACAGAAGCTTAGAAGTGTAAAAGGATTATCGAAAATTACTCTTGTAAATCTCTAAAGTCTTGGATTGATCTTTTGAAGTAAATCGATTCGTTGTGGAGAAGATCGTTCTCAATTCGTGATCTTCTACAGGTGCATCTCGTTTCTTCGTTTTTAAGAACGTTGATTCGATCTATCAGTGACTAGTTTTACCTTAACACACTGCCGTGATGCGCTTCTCTTCAAGTGCTCGATTCACGCTGGTCGGATTGAAAGGTTGAAGACTGGGATCGAGAGTGCTGGATCGAGCAAACCGGAGAAGATGGATCCAGCGCTTTGATTTCTTCGAGAGAACGTTTGATATTTTTCACTTTTGGTCACTGGTTTTGGTTACATTTAGACTCTGACCCCTTAACTTATGTTTGGTGTAGAATTTCTCTCAAATTCGCCTCAAACCTTTTAAAATCGCACTCCAGCCATGTAACCTAAATAAATACAATAGAACACAAACAGACTACGAAACTACCAAAATATATAATAGAAACTAATTAAACTCAACTAAAACCAAAGTAAAACCCGATATATATATATATATATATATATATATATATATGACACTCTTCAGTCACTAGCGCGGGAGATATTGGATTTTAACAAAGATATCGTGGCAAGGAAGACTTTGTTAAAATAAAGATAAATATGAAGAGATACTATGGGAAGACTAGTCGAGATTTGTGTTTATCTTAAGGAGTCTATGATTTCATCCAGCTGAGGTTAAAAACGGAAGGTAAGGTGTTCTTAGTGGGGTTACGGTTGAGAGAGATAGAGTTGTTGAGGTATAGTTGACTGTTTAGCTATCAAACAGAATCAAAATGTGAAACAGGTGTTTCATTGATCAGTTTGATACGTTAGAAAAGAATTTGTTCAGTGTTGACGGGTCATGAAGTCAAGTTAATCTGGTTAAACAATTTTGGTGTAATTTATTAAAAGAATTTCTAATAAAACACTGGATTTGTGTTATAGTTAAAATTTATATTTGATTATATGTGCTTAAGGTTTTTCAAAAACGAGCATCCTTATCTGAGTTCCCTTGTGCTTTAAAGCCCGATAACTCTTCATAAACCTGAACCAAGAAAGAAGCTTCTCAAATGCATAAATTTATCCAATGGTGAAATAAGGCTATTAAGGGGATCTTATTGGATTAGGAATTTGGTGAAATTTTAGTTGTTTTCTAAATTTTCTCTTATTGAATTGAGTATTTATAAAAGTTCTTATAAATATAGTGTTATTAGATTAGTCATTTATACAAAACTTATAAAATCTTCCCTTATTGGAAAATAAGGATTTCACAAACAATATATATCAAGAGTTATTTGGAATTATTAAAAAATGATATATAGTCAAAATTCAATGGAAACAAATACCACCTAATGAGGTGGTATTTCAAAAAAAAAAAAAAAATAATAGTTTCATCTTCTTCTTTTAAAAACTTTCACACTAAAAATTGATCAGTTTAATTAAAACGAGGGAAATGGGTTTGGAAACCCAGATATCATGTCGCATGTCTCTTCGTTTTGTTTTGGTAACACTTCCTTGACAGTCAATTTCAATTCAATGTGTCAGCTTGATGTGGCTGTGTAGATGTTTCATCTGTAAAACATGTGATCAGATCACTCTTTTTTATCTAGGGCATTGTGAATGTTTCGAGCTTGTCTATCCTATTTACCACCCTTCGTTGTTTAATCTTTTTTACAACTGTTTGGGAAGGACATGTTTCTTCTTAGTGGTTAAATATGTACGAGAAGTTTGAGAAGTTTGAGAAGTTTGAAAGATATGACACTGTTTTGGAATATATTTTTTTAAAAAGATATTACTAGATCTAACTTTATTTTGTATTTTTAAAATTCTACCAAATCTTTCCTCAAAATCTCCATCAAAATCCTTAAAATCCAAATATCTCAGCTAAATTCCACCAAATATGAAATCCTCAAACTTATACCAAACCCTAAGACTTCTGAAATGCATAGATTTATTCAATGAATGAAATAAAGCTATTAAGACTTCAGCTATTCTGCATAAACTTCTGATCTATAAGACAAATCATATCAGAAAACTGTTTCTAACAGGTTCATTATCTCTTTTTCTAAGAACAAAAAAAAAATCTTTGGGATTATAATAGTGCTTAACAATGCTTTCTATGCTACTTTCGAGAATGACTATTAACCGTTTTAGAACGCTTTGTGCGATCTTTTGGTAACATTTTTTGTATAGCAACTTAAATATAAAAGAGCTTATTTGAATTGAGTTCTCAATACTTAGTATGGTTTATGTTTTGTGAACATATTCAATAATGGTTGACGGTGATAAAAGAAAAAACCTCAATGGAGCGATTGCTGCTTCAAACAATGCGATGATAACCCAAAATGGGAATAGTCTACAACTTGGATCACTACCTACACAATTTTCGTATGTGCCTAGTAACATAAACAGACTTCAGCCGAAAATTTCGATGGAACGAACTTCGGCAGCAGTAGTAAAGGGAGCACTATTTTCTGACTACTCTGAATTTGGCTATGTATCTTACTGAGATCAAACCACCCAAAAACCATGGATCCAAGGGCTCTTGATATCATTGATGCTTGGAAGCATGGTGAATTCCTATGCAAATTTTATATTCAAAACGTTCTGGTGAATGACATGTTCAATGTTTATAGTGAGGTTGAAACTTGTAAAGATATGTGGGACTCTTTGGAAAAGAAATACAAGTCTTTCAATGTAGGCTCTGGAAAATTTTTCACAAGAAAATTTCTCAAATTTGTGATGGTTTACTCATGACATATCATGGATCAAGTGCATGAGCTACAATTGATCTTTCAAAATATCACTAAAGAATGAATGAAGCAATGTGTGACTTTCACAATGAATCACTTCATTGAAAAGCTTTTCATTAGTTGGGCAGACTTTAAAAACTATCTTCCTTGCAAGCAAAAGGCATTGAAGTTGAAAAAATTGATTACCAGATTTCGCAATGAGTCACTAAAATGTGAAAAGAGGGGCCAATTCATACTCACGATGTTTGTCGTTAAGTAAAAGAATACGAGTAAAGGAAAATTTGCTGGGAAGTGTAACTATTGTGGAAAGATAGGACCCATGTCATAGAAAAACTATAGAAAAACCAGGAAACCCTAAAATGAAGTTGATCTATGTGATGTGGTTACTTTGGTAACCGAAATTCGCATTGTCGATTTTAGAGAACATACGAAATCAAAGAATACCTTACTTTCCTTGAGGTCCGGATTCTCGGTGAGAGCCAACGACAAGTGACCATATAAATGCGGAAAATATAGAAAGTTAACAAAACGAATTTAGAAAAAAAAATATATTTATTTTGAATCTGCGTAAGAGTGTTGCGATCATTACAAAAGATTATTAAAGCTTTGGCTGAAAAAGCTGTCAACAAGTTCCCTAGTCCTAGCAACTAAAACCTTAAACCTATTTGAGTCACAACTCGATAACAAAAGAAAAAAAGATACGAAAAGGTTTTGTTGATTTCGGACTGAATCTTATGAAATGCTGCCTACGTACCCTTTCTAGGATCTAGCCAAACATAGTTCAATTCAGAGAGTGGAACAAGAGATCGAACTGCATGTGCAAGTTCGTCTAGTAATTAAGTGCCAGTCATAGAGGGTGAAGTCTTGGAAGGTGAATTTCATAGACAATTTCACAAGATATTGCTACGTTAACTTGTTATATAGTGAAGGTGAAGTCTTGGGAAAAAATCAAAGAGTAAAAGCTTGAAGTTGAAAAACAACAAAAAAGCTATCAAAATAGTCAAAAGTGATCGAAGAGGTGATGGACGTTTCAATGTGTTTTCTCAAGTAAATGGCATTATCAATCAAAAGGAGGCTCCCTATCAACTATAATAAAATTGAGTTACGAAAAGAAAGAACGAAACTCTGAAACAAAGGATGAATGCAATGTTGCATGAATCTGATTACGCGCAAATTCTGTCGGGGAAGCGGTACTCAACATAAAATATATCCTCAACAAAATACCTCACAGGAACTAGAAAACACCATATGAACTTTGGAAAGGTATTGTACTTTCGTACAAACACCTGAAGGTGTGGGGGTGCTTGGGAAATGTCACAATGCCACCTTATAAAAAGGTCACGACTGAACCTACAATTGTAGATTGTCTATTCATTGGTTATGCACACAACAGTAGGGCTTACCATTTTCTGGTACTTAAATCAGACCATACGTCCATGTCAATAAGATCATGGAATCAAGGAATGTGTCATTCTTTGAAGATATATTTCCTAGTAAGGATAAGAAATATCCTAAGCACACTCGTGAAGAAAGAGATGTGATTACCTATGTTGATGAGGTAAGTACTTCTGGAACTTTTGCATTGAAAGCAGAATGTTGAAGACAAACCAAAACGAAGAAAAATCGTAAAAAAAAGCTCTTATGGTGAAGATTTCGTGATGGTAATTCTCGCTAATAATGCCAGGATCTTATAAAAAGAGCATGTCTACACCTGGCATGTAATACTCCGACCCGACTGACTAGGCCGCGGTCGAAGCGTTACGTTGCTCAGTCTACTTACTGGCCGAACCTCTCTATTCATTGAACCCTTCTTAATTAATTTCGCCCGCATGGGTTCACTTAGACCTTATGTAAAGACTAACTAGTAATTTCCTAGCTTAGATCATTTCAACGTATACGCAGAGGAATATTTTTATCTAACCCTTGATCTAATCCAATCAAGTACTCGTCCGGTCTAATTGTCTAAGGCCTCGATTGGTACATCTGTTAATAAAGCAGTATCAATATACTATAGAAGCAGTATGCTGCAACAGCTGTATACTCTCGCTAAAAATTTTAATAAACTGATTGTTAGAGCATTATCAGTATACAATTTTAAAATTACATAAAAGTTAGTATATAATATATTTATTTTAAAATAATAAATATATAATATATATTAATAATATTTTTATTATTAAAAATAATTAATCTTAATTAGTTATATAAATTAAATTATATTTTAAACATGAAATATTAATCTTTTAAAAAACTAAATATAAGTTTTTAAATATAATTTATGTTGGGATATAAAAATTATTTGTGATATTATTAAATAAAATAAATTACTTATATATATATATATAAATTATCATTATTTATTTACTAGTAGAGGAGTAAATTATTTATATACAAGTAATCATAAAAATAAATATATAATATATAATTTATTTATTTATAAATAATATATATATTTTTATATTTATAATATATGAAAATATATACTACACTATATTTTGTTATTAAAAATAATGAATGATATGTATAATTATATAATATATTATATTTTAAATGTGAAATATTGTTCTTTTAAAAATATTCAGTCACAATTTTTATTTTCAAAAATACAATTTTATTTTTTAAATTATAAAAACAACTTTGTATATTATAAATAAAATAAACTAATTATATATAATTATTTCTATTTTTTTATTATTCTAACTGTAAATGCTCTACCAAAAGCTTCATATGAGAGCATTGAGTAAAGAACATTTGGAGAGCATTAGTATCTTGTAAATGCTTTTCAGATAGATGTATATTGGACAATAATGAGCATAATGCTTATGCTAATGCTTTGCCAATCACTCTCTAATACATGGTCATTTCACTTAACTACCATTTCAGCTTATAGACCAAACTTAACATGGTTCAATTCAAACTAATCTGAGGTTCCATTCCCCTAAACCATTATACCAGCATCCTAGTAAGATACTAATCTATTCAAATAATTGCTAAGTCATACTTTTGTAACATCCACAAAGCTTATTAGCTCATCGGTCCTCCATTGATCTGAATTACCCTTGCTTGTCTACTGGACCATGATCACTCGATAATCTTACTTGAGGTCCTTATATTTGTACATATACTTAACAACTCCCTTTGGGTACTTAGTGTTTTAACCAACCATCCACACAAACTAAACCCTTGAGAAGTCTTAGAACGGTTATGGAATATGTCCTTTCTCGGCTCATGCACAATCCAACATCGTTTTGCACTATAAGCAATAGTAACAAGTCCCTTCTGGACTGAGAATGCCTATCAGATCCTAAGTCAATCAACCAACCAACCTCACATGACCCAAAACTAACTTGTTCATACCAACCGATGTATTCCATAATCAGGTTAGATCCGACACCTTGATCCATCATCTATGGATCATGCCATCCATTCTCAACCATGATCAGATCATACACAGCCTCCCTTGAACAATCACATCCAGGCTCAATACTTATGGTCCACAATACATAGTGTTGGGGTCAAAATCGGTCACGACATAATCAATGATAGAAAACTCCTGCGAAATATTTCTTATCTAAAAAGAAGTATAAACTAAGGACAAAAGCTTCATGTAATTTAAAAGAAAGAAGTTATACGGCAAGTTCTCGGATAGGATGGTCTGATCTAAACAAACGACTGTTGGGGTCAACAACGGTCATATCAAAATCAACGTCTAAAATTGCGATTCCATACGAAATATCTCTCAACACAATCCTGACAAAAGTTCCCGAGCTAAAGACTCAAGAGAAAGAAGCACGGAGCCAAACGAGCAGTCCAACTCGCCGAATGGGCGAGTTGGATCAAGCACACCATCCAACACGCCGAACGGGCGAGTTGGAACGAGCACATCATCCAACTCGCCCGTTCGGTGAGTTGGACCAGTCCAACACGCCGAATGGGAGAGTTGGATCAACCACACCATGCAACTCACCGAACAGGCGAGTTGGATCAACCACACCATCCAACTCACCGAACGGGAGAGTTGGACCGGACGCACCAGCCAACTTGCCCATTCGGCCAGTTGGATCAACCCCTCCCGACTCGCCGTAAAGCGACATGGACCGGACCTTATGCCTTCTGTTAAACCTCGATGGATCCATTCCTAGTTTTGATTCGCTTGGAGTTATTACAGGAACTTTACGATTTGGAAACCGAAAGAACTTGTTTTCTCATATGAAGTTTGGATTTATCGTATAAAATGGCAACGATTAACCAAACATCTTAATCTGCCTCCAATATATGAGAAATTTGAACTCTCTTCGGAATCGACGTCGATTCATGAGTGCTCTTTCGATAAATCGTGGAAAAGCTTAAGTCGAAAAATGGTCTAAAACGTGGCTAAAAGCCCGCTCGTGAGTTTATACGAAACCAAGCCCAATGATACAGTGACGGTTTATCTTTTATTGCAGGAGAAGATAAATGTCAAGTTCGGAAGATAAATGTCAACTTTCCGCGATAATGATGAGGATCAAGAAGAAAAAGAAATATTCTCGAAACGCGATAAACTCGGCCTATGGGCGAAAATGGAAAGAGGAGCCGACCTAGAAGGCATATATAAGGGGATCTGAAGCTAAAGGCACAAGGAACCGAAGATTGAGACCTAGAGAAATTCTAGCTTAGAAGAGCTTAGAACTTAGGTGGCTAGAACAGCAGAGTTATACTCAGACGTTTCTCCATCGTTGTTCGACAATTCTGATTTCTTTAGACTCTACAACTCATTGCACTTACAAACCCTAAGCCTTATTCTCGAGAAGATCAGTTTCTATGACTGGCACTCGATTACCAGACGAACTGGCTCCGCTAGTTCGATCTCTTGGTCCACTCTTTTAATTGAACTACATTCAGCTTGATCCTCGAAAGGGATACGTGATAGCCTTTCATAAGGTTCACTCCAAAATCAATCAAAACCTTTTCTCATATCTTTTTCGTCTTTATTATCGTGTCGCGACTCAACTAGGTTTAGGTATTTGGTTGCTAGAACTATGTAACTCGCTAACAGCTCTTGCGGCCAAAGCTTTGATAATCCTTTGTAATGATCGCAATGCTTTTACGCCGATTCGAAATAAGATCTACTTTTTCTATAGATCCGTTTTGTTATATTTTCATATTTCCACGTTTATTCGATTACTTGCCATGGGCTCTCAGAGAAAGTTAGGGTTTTCTTGAATTTTCCTTAATTTACAGAAATTGACGGTGTGAATTTTGGTTTCCAAAATTTGGCGCTAGAAGGACAAAGTTATACTCAGACGTTTCTCCATCTTTGTTCGACGATTCTTATTTCCTTAGACTCTACAACTCATTGCACTTAGAAACCCTAAGCTTTATTCTCGAGAAGCTCAGTTTCTATGACTGGCCCTCTATTACCGGACGAACTTTCTCCGACAGTTTGATCATTTGGTCCACTCTTTTAATTGAACTACATCCGACTTGATCCTTGAAAGGGGTACATTGGCAGCCTTTCTGAAGGTTCAGTCCCAAATCCTTCAAACTTTTTTCGTCTTTTTCGTCTATTGTTAAGCAAGTTGCAACCACATAGGTTTCTCTCGACATAGGTGGTAGAGTTAGCAAAACTAGTCTCGTTTTACTGCTTGTGTTATAGGAATTACTTTGTGATCCCATTTTCAGACAAGCTTCATGCACGCTTTTGTCTATGGAGCACTCGTACGCAAATTCGAACAAAAGATCTATTGTTTTCTAAATTCATTTTGTTATCTTTTCATGTTTTCCAAATTTACTCAATTACTTGTCGTTGGCTCTCGTAGAGAATTCGGGACCTGAGGGAAAGTTAGGGTTTCTTGACTTTCCTTAATTTACGGAAATCGACGGTTTGAATTTTGGTTCCCACAGTTTGGCGCTAGAAGAAGGGGGGGGTCGTATTACTCTAACTCTTGGCCACAAAACGTTTGATCAAAAAACTTTCGAGAAATACGAAAGACAATGCCGCAGCTCGCAACAACTCTCGTAAAACAACTCCACAGTGACTTCTCCCATCGCCACGCTTATGCAAACGCCACAGTGCTTGACAAAATCGAAAACCTAGTAGCGACTTTTCATCACAGGCGAAGCACCAAAACAAATTCTCTCTCACTAAAAAGAAAGGGCAACGATAAAACCTATTAAACCTCATAGTGTTCGTCTATTGCCGAGTTGGAAAAATCTCAACGCATAAGGGTTCAACCCAAAGACCTTTTTCGAAAAACATTTTGAATAAAACTTGCTCTCCCAGAAATAGCGGAGAAACCCTAGATTACTCACGTAGAAAGGAAGCACGGCAAACCGGGTGCACAACCCCCATTGTTGTACTTCTTCCGAACAATTTTCTAAGAAACGAAGTTGATCACTATTGAATCACTCAAAACCTAAAACGGCTGACGAAAGCTAAACTAAGGAAAATAAGAGATTGTATCCCTCACTGCTAAAACGTCTTCTGAAACCTAAGATTTCATAAAAAGTCAAGTTTCGATTCTACGCGACATATTCAGTGAATTCTTGATGATTGTCACTTAAACTTACTTCGGAAGAACTACTCAAAATCCCATCGGATCCATCCTATGGAAACGAGAAAATCTCTAATTAAATCTACTCCCGATAATTAAGCTCATCACAGACAAAGTTAAATAGACTAAAACGTGAGTTTTCCAAAAAATGGCTCTCATACATCCAAACAAGAAAACACGCTTACATAGCGGCTTTCGTAAAATTAAACTAAACGACATTTTAGGAAACAGATTTCGTAAAACTAAACTCATGACATTTCGTGGAATAACTTTCGTAAAATTAAATCTCAACAACATTTTGCGAAACAACTTTCGTAAAATCAAACTTGATAATATTTTTTGAAACATCGTTCGCAAAGTGAAACGAGTTAGCATTTTATGATACAAATTTCGTAGAAAAAAATTAAAAACATTTACAAAATGACCACACCAGCATACCATCAAAACTTGAGTCGGACCAGTCCAACTCGCCGAACGGGTGAGTTGGAACAAATGAGCTGTCCAACTCGCCTGTTCGGCGAGCTGGACCGAACGAGCCGTCCAACTCGTCCGTTTCGGCGAGTTAGACTGAACGAGCCATCCAATTTGCCCGTTCGGCGAGTTGGACAAGTCAAACTTTCCGAAAGGGCGAGCTGGACCAAAACAGCCTTCGAACTCGCCGAACGGGCGATTTCGACCAAATAAACCGTCTAACTCGCCCATTCGGCGAGTTGGACCAAACGAGCCGTCCAACTCGCCAAACAGGTGAGTTGGACTGAAAGAGCAGTAATAAGGATCAAATTTGCGTTCTCCTTTGAATCCCAATTAGAACTCTTTTCGTTTCGTCTCAATTGGAGTTTCCGTTGAGATTTTACGATTAAAACAACTCGGACGCACACCGTCCAACTTGCCCCGATGGAAAGTTGGATTTATTCCCTCCAAATAGACTAATGCGAGTTTGTCAAGCCCTGATGAGCTTTTGCTTTGTGATCTCTTTTGAATCTCGATCGAAACGCTTTTCGTTTCATCTCAATCGGAGTTTTCATTGAGATTTTACGACAAAAACAAGTAAGACTCACCTAAACTCTTTGGCTTGCTCCTACTCAACCTCTTGGGCATCCTACTCGCCCTCTTGTCCATCCTACTCGCCTTCTGGGGAATCCTACTTTCCCTTACCTCCAACTTTACGTTCTACTTTGAATTTCGATCAAAACGTCTCTTGTATCGTCTCGATTGGAGTTACCGCTGGAACTTTACGATAAAAATCGCAAAGACTTGTTTTCTCGTATGAACTCAGATTGATCTTATAAAGCGGCGACAGTTCACTTAACACCTTAGTCGCCTCAACTATAAGATTAATTTGAACCTTTCTATAAAAATTGACGCCGTATCAAAGGTGTTGAGATCCTCACCAGCTCAACCATCAATCCATCCACAAAAAGGGCATTCTTTCCAGCCGACACAACCAGCAAGCAAGGCGATATGGGTGATCCGAGCTAGAACAAGTCTGTAACTAGCTTACTTAAAAGATGGTCGATATTTCATGATTTACGACCCATTCATACAAAGCCCCATCCGTTGGATCACTTAGATTTTCTTTAGTTTCTACTGATACAAGCCCAAATATTATCAGTTCTAAGTCATGTTCTTAGGCCATACCACTCAGGAAAGCCAAAGAAAGGTTGCTAGACGACTAGACCTATTTTGGGCTGTTTTTGGGCCGAAGTGAGGTTTCTAAGGTTTACAACTTTGGTGCCAGCTTTATTTTTTGGGCCGAAATGAGGTTTCTAAGGTTTATCAGCTCTTCTTTCATATATTTTCGTCCAAGCAAAGACAGGGGGTGCCAGCTTGAGTCAAAGGCATGTGGGAGGCCAAGAGACAGTCCTTGCTTCAGTCAAAACTTTATAGAGTCAAAAGTCTTTTATTTTTGTTTTCTAAGTATTGTTTTCAGCTTTGTTTTCTTAGTCTTTCCAAATTCTATTTCGAGTTCTAAGTCTGTAAGACTCTTATATAAAGGCCTAAATTGCCAATGAATAAATCAGAATTTTTTGAGATTAAAACCTTGTGTTTAGAGAGTGCTTCTCGTTTGTTCCTTGTGAACATTTCGATTTTTGGTGGATTCAGACATCAAAACGGTTTATCAAGATACTTCCATCATATCTTGTGGTGCCATTCGACCAGCTGAAGATCAGAGAGACGTCCTACGTTAGGCTATGGGTGTTAGGTTTAATATACTCAAGGTTCAAGCTACACGTTCTCTCCAATCCAAAGCTCCACCTCCTTGTTTCCTTGAAGATTGTCCTAAGTGTAGAATTGTGTGTTGCGTTTCCTATACCCAGGGTGCTTTCTCCACGACCTTCTAAGAGAATAGGATTATCCATACCATCCTCATGCGATTGCAGGGACTGCAACCTTTCCTAAGGTCGCATCAAGTGGTATCAAAGCCACTTTAGGTTTCGATATCTATTTTCTTTCCATCTTTTCATAAACACTTCTTCTCTTTATATATTTTGTAAGGAGACTGAGCCAGCTTGGTGACCTATAAAAAAGAGAAAAACAAAAGCAAAAAAAGAGCAAAGAAAAAGAAAAAGGATCGAAGAGAAATCCGATCAGACCGAGGAGAAATCCGGTCTCAAGCTTGGTAATATCAGTTTCCAAAAAAAAATCTTACAATATTTCTATCCAAAGCCTTTGTTTCTTTGAAGAGTATCACTGACTTTGATTGATATGTTCTATTGGAACTCTTGAGAATCACATAATCTTTGAGAGAGATAAAAAAGAAAAAAAAAAATCAGAGAGAGACACTTGTGAGGATTTGATTTCTAAAGTTTGTTGCTTGTGCCGGAAACCCTTGGAGGATCAACTTGGATGTGCATTTTAATTGTCTATTCTTTGTTTTTTTAATTTTGAAGGAAAGCCATGTCTCAAGAGGGAGACAAAAGTGATGATCAAACCCCTGAACCAGCCCTTTCTCGACTTCAACTTAAGGCCTTGACAGATCATTTGACTAGAATGATGAAAGATCAAATGGAGGAGATCCACATACGCCTAGACAGATTTAAGGAGGATCAACAGAAGCAACCTGGTGCTAGAAAGGAAGGATCATCAAAGAAAGGCAAGTCTGATGAAGATGATTGCTATAGCCACAAATCCAGTACTTAAAAGAACAGTCACAAACGACATAGAAGAACAAGAGAGACCATAGGTCGTTTGATGATAACCTTGGTGGTATGAAACTCAAAATCCCAACCTTCCTTGGAAATAATGATCATGATGCTTACCTTGAGTGGGAAAAGAAAATTGAATTGGTATTTGATTGTCAACACTTCTCTGAAACCAAAATGGTAAGGCTTGCTGCCACTAAATTTACAGATTATGCTATTAACTGGTGGGATCAAGTGGTGACAAACAGGAGAAGAACAAGTGAGACTCCAGTGAATACTTGGCAGGAGAAGAACAGGTGAGACTCCAGAGAATATGTGGCAGGAGATGAAGTTTCTAATGAGGAAAAGATTTGTTCCTGGTCATTACCAAAAAGACTTGCATCAAATTCAGGAAGCTAGCTCAAGGCAACCGCAGTGTTGAGGATTACTTTCAAGAGATGGAAACATTGATGATGAAGGTTGATATTGATGAAGATCCAGAAGCAAACACGTCTCGGTTTCTTGGAGGTTTGAATAGAGAGATTCATGATCGCTTAGAGATGCAGGACTATGAGACCATGGAGGAGATGCTCCACAAAGCCATTTTGGTGGAGAAACAGCTTAAGAGATCAGGTATTTCACGCAATGCCTTTGGAGAAAATATGTCCAGCATGAGGACAACCTATTCAAAGGAAGAACATAAGCCTAAATTCGACAACCCACTGACCATTCAGCAAGAGAAAGTTAAGGCTGAATCTTCTTTTACCATAAATCGTGACATCCAATGTTTTAAATGTCAGGGAAAAGGTCATATGGCAAAAGAGTGTCCAAACAGAAGAATAATGGTGATCATGGCAAACAGAGAGGTTGGAACCGAGGAGGAGAAAGATTCAAGCTCAGACTCTTCTGAAGATATTTTGGTCAAAGCAGCTGAAGGTGATCTACTTGTTGCTTGAAAGGTTTTGAATATACAGGTTAAACCAGAAGAGAATGAACAAAGAGACAACCTGTTCAATACCACATGTGAAGTGCAAGGAAAGGTTTGTAATCTTACCATAGATGGTGGCAGTTGCTCCAATGTTGCTAATGAGGTGATGGTAAGAAAGCTTGGTTTGAAAACAACTAGGCGCAAGGAACCCTTTCAACTGCAATGGATCAATGAAAGCGGTTGTATGAAAGTTACTAAACAAGTTATAGTTCCTTTCTCTATTGACAGGTATAAAACCAAGGTTCTTTGTGAGGTGTTGCCAATGGGAACTTGTCATCTACTCCTGGGTAGACTGTGGCAGTCATATAATAGAGTATCTCATGATGGTTTCACAAACCAGTACTCTTTGAAGCAGAATGTAAAGAACATTACTCTTGTCCCAATGACCCCACAGCAAGTATATCTTGATCAGAAACGTCTCAGCAAGAAGAAGGAACCAGACAGTGATAACAATGGTACCTTGATCAAACATGCCAACTTTCTCATGAAAGTCTTCAAAGAAAAAGGTAAAGCAATTTCTACTCATTCTAAAATAAAACCTGATAAGTATTTTCCTAAACTAACCAGTTTGGAACCGGTGCAACCGAGTAGACATGACTCTGTTATTCAGGAACAAACATGTCGCTTGCAAGAAGCAAAAGAAGAATCAAAACTGCCTTGTACCAAAACCGGCTCTTGGATCAGTCACTACAAACTTTCGACCAGAGCAATTTAAGGCTTTGTTTTGAATGATTCTCTTCTTGGTTTAGGTGTTATTATGTATTCTACTGATGTGAAATTGTTAGGTTTGAAAATGTCAAAGAAATTTGCTTACCAAACTCTGTTTTTGATGGAATGATTCAATTGATTGTGCCAAAGCCATGTCTTGATCAAAAATGTTTTTAAAATTATTATGACATATTTCTTAACCCAGCTGTGAACCTTGATCAATTTCCATCACTCTTCAAACGTCTTGATGATTCTGAAATTGGATTGAAAAGTGATTTCTCTCTAAAAACGTTTGTTTGATCACTTAGGTGATTGTTTTGTGGGTACACTTGATACTGGTTTGTTGAGTATATTTATAGAAAAAGGAAAATAAGGAAGGAAGACCCATGGACGTGAGGATCATGAACCAGAACATACGGCAAACCTTGTTTGATTTTTTCTTACTTGACCATTGAACCAAAAGATGGTAGGTAAGCCTAAACTGTTCTCTGATTTCTTTGGAACTAAGACTCTTTCTTTGAATGCAGGACAAACAGATTTGAGGTCAAATCCTCTTGAAGAAAGGGGGGGAGGATGATGAGATCCTCACCAGCTCAACCATCAATCTATCCACAAAGGGGCATCCACAAAAGGCCATACTTTCCAGCCGACACAACCAGCAAGCAAGGTGATATGGGTGATCCGAGTGTGTATACTATGCTAGGAATGGTTCATAGGGTTCATGAGTTCACTTGTACCAAATATGGACACTTCACTCGTCCAAGGAGTCATGAGGAAGAGATCATTCAAGCTAGAACGAGCCTGCAACGAGCTTACTTAAAAGATGGTCGATGTTTCATGAATTACGACCCATTTATCTATAAAGCTCCATCCATTGGATCACTCAGATTTTATTTGGTTTCTACTGATAGAGACCATATATTATAAGTTCTAAGTCATGCTCTTGGGCCAGACCATTCAGGAAAGCCAAAGAAAGGTTGCTGGATGATTAAGCCTATTTTGGGTTGTTTTTGGGCTGAAATAAGGTTTCTAAGGTTTACAACTTTGGTGAAGAAATAAAAAAGCTATTCTTTCATATATTTTCGTCCAAGCAAAGCAAGGGGGTGCCATCTGGAGTCAAAGACGTGTGGGAGTCCAAGAGACAGTCCTTGCTTCAGTCAAAACTTTATGGAGTCAAAGTCTTTTATTTATGTTTTCTAAGTATTGTTTTCAGCTTTGTTTTCTTACTCTTTCCAACTTCTATTTCGTGTTTCTAAGTCTGTAAGACTCTTATATAAAGGCCTAAGTTTCCAATGAATAAATCAGACTTTTTTGAGATTAAAACCTTGTGTTTAGAGAGTGATTCTCGTTTGTTTCTTGTGAACATTTCGATCTTTGGTGGATTCCTAGATCAAACCGGTTTATCAAGATACTTCCATCATATCTTGTGGTGCCATTCGAACAGCTGAAGATCATAGAAGCGTCCTAAGTTAGGCTCTGGGTGTTGGGTTTAATATACTCAAGGTTCAAGCCACATATTCTCTCCAATCCAAATCTCTACCTCCTTGTTTCCTTGAAGATCGTCCTAAGTGTAGAATTATGTGTCGGGTTTCCTATACTCAGGGTGCTTTCTCCACGACCTTCTAAGAGACAAGGATTATTCATACCATCCTCAAGTGATTTCAGGGACTGCAACCTTGCCTAAGGTCGCATCAAAAGGTACTCTTTCGAAGAAATCGTAAAAACGTTTAAGTTGAAAAACGGCCCGAAAAGGTCTGAAACAAAACTAAAAGCACATTAACGATTTTAGATGAGATCAAGGCCAATGATATTATGACGGTCTATCTTTTATTTGAAGGAGAAGAGAAAAGTCAAGTTCGAAAATAAATGTCAAATTTCAAAGGATAAACACCAATATCGAAAAATATGGATCGACGAACCAAAACCGCAAGACAGGTTCGAGCCTAAACGCGACCAGGAAGAACTAATATTTTTACCATTCTTAAGGGGCATACAAACACGAGAAGAGGAAGAAGATATGAGCGAGCAAAACGGAGAAGAGGTGAACCCAAACCTTCGAGAAAACAAAGGTATGGCCGGCTTAAAACTTTTTGAAATCAAACTTGGAATTTTCGTAGGAAGATACTAAGAAATAAAAACGCTCTGGAGATCGCCATAAACTTTAGGGAACTTAGGATCTAGCAGAATAGTCTAGCGAACTAAGTCTTAGGCATTTTCCTTTCTCGATATTGTTCTGTGATTGCTCAGGCATCTTGCAAACCAATCTAAACTCTCGGAAACTGAGAAACGATCGTCACGCACAGTCAGCTCTCTTCTTAAGGAAACAAAGAACTAGAAACGTGAACGTCGTCTTACAACCGACTCGTTCCTAGCAATTTTCTAAAAACTGACATATTCCTACTGTCAACCCGAAAGTCACCAAGTCATAATCCTAGCGTCATCTTTAAACCGACCTAATCTTTGAAAGAAAAAACGTAAACAACCTTTCAAAATATTGGTTCAGCCATTTTCTTTCGCTAAAAAGGAGGGAGTAGGTACGTATACTATACTCGAAACTCCATACTTCAAAAAAAAATATTTGTCACGGCATCAAGAAAACGTTTTTGTCAAAGCAAACTCTCGCAGCAATAGACATAAATTCATTTAGGCAATGCGATGCCTCATGATTCCAATCCTCCATTACTTTCATATAACTATAAAATTTTACGGAAGAGTCTACAAGTAAACAAGATCGGTATCATGAAAAACGACTTCGCAATGCGGAAAAGAGAATGAGGACAACACATTCCTCGTTCGCAAATATAACGAGTAATCTGCAAGAGACATTCTCAATTTACTTCTATGCCATTCACTTCCCGTACAAATTACGTGAAACATCCTTCGTATAGCCACACTAAGTTATGCAAAGAAACTTTTGGAAACAAACGTAGCAAGTTTTATGGAGAAGTGTTTTGGACAATTTGCGTACAGCTAAAAACAAAGTCAAATGACTCGTCTCTCAACAAAAAAATAAACTTTATCTCTTCGCACTACGAACTTACAGATCTCATTCTTTAGCCATGCAGCTCTCTGGATTCTGCCTCGCATCTCCCTCCGTTCCATCCGAGCAGGAAATCATCTTGCACTGGTTCTTTACCGAGCCTCTTAGGTTTTGCCTTAATCATACAAAAACAAAACAATTTTTGTACGACTATAGGTAAACATTATACGAAACATTCATCGTGTAACTGATAACTAAAGTGGAAAATCGTTTCTAACACCATTGGCCATCTTAGCACGGAAAACTCAGACTTGGCTCATCAATCTCGACAAACGCTCTTTGGCCTCGGCCAATTACGCCTTCCGATAAAAATCCGAACCGCAATTTGGCATCCTCTTTCGGACAGTGCTAAACTAACATGACCTTAATGTTAACACGCACGTGCCATAGTCTAATCCGTGACAAGCAACGCCCTCGGCTATGCGGCTGAACACATCCTTCAGACCGAGCCAAATGTTTTAGCGACCACTGCTCCATCCAATCACCTAACGGCAAAACGACAATCACCGATTAGTCTAAAAACGCCAAGTGCAACTAACTATCGTATAACACATAATCGGAAATCATACAATAAATTGATAATATCGAAACTTAGTCGTAACCACCAAACGGTTAACAGAAAACTTAAACTTGTCGACAGCCGACCAAGTTGAATATGTTCCGCAGTTTACTCTAAACCCACAACGTTTTACAAGTAAAAAGTGGCACATAAGGAAAAACTCGTAACAAAGCTCCTAGAGCTATACGAAACATCCTAAAATATACACGAAATAAATTGGGAGGCAGAATCTTCACAAATCACAGTGAACGTAGTCGCATATTCTCAGGGACAAATTTACGTGACCAATTGGTCCTAATTCCTCGGAAACAAACCAAAATGTTTCTCTTCCGTAAGGTTAAAATAAAAACCTTACGATACCACACATCTTCAAGCCCGAAAACATTTCAAGCACGAAATGCGGCATACAAAAGAAAAATCTTCGACACAGAAAGACGTCGCTAACGCTCGGAGAATTATTTTCGTCAAAACTTTCCAAAACGGAATGCTCACCTTAAAAACTGTCGTCCACGACTATAAAACATACACACCTTCTTAAACATGTATCCTTCGTGAAGGTTCAAAAACAATTATATCTACCAATAGGTTTGTTTATGATCACAACAAACTCTTAACGTCCTAAACAAACTAAGCCATCTCATAGAGATAGCTCTCATACATCCGACACAAGGATAATAGCGCTACAAAAGAAATTCAAAATATTGGTCAGCACTTTTGGGAGACTTAAAATTGTCCTCGAAGAGATGCTTGATTCCTACCATACAAGTCGTATAAGCCGAGAACATATCGTAGACTTTAAAGCGGGATGGAATCAGGTCGAAAGTGATGCGGGAAACAGAAGCCGAAGTAATCAACACACCGTCTAAAACCGTGATTAGACCTAGGTCTTTCCCTAAACCCAACACATTGGTCTCTAACTTTTCTAGGCATGATATCGAAATATACGAGATCCCAAAATATGTCTCTCTGTTTGTGTTCCAACGTTCATGAAATTCCGAAAAGCAGAATTTTCGAACATTCTCATCTAAAACAAAAAGCGAATATAACGATCTACAAAGAATTAGATATGATATGACAACTCATAATCTTCCCACTACATTCACACGAATACAAACATGCTCTTAAAACGCGAAACAAAATTCATTAAAAAAGTTGCAAAGTGGCTGGTATCCGAAGCCACATGATGTCAGTCCCGAAAACATAAATACGGCCACACACAGCCAAAATAAACAGCCTATTAGTCTAGTCTTAAGGCCGACAAAGGTCCAATATACAATGCCATTGGCAGCAACATGCCCGATAATCTATACACGACACACAACTAAAACATAAAGGTCTCGCTGGAAAACAGAATGTAAGAACCATATCTCCGGAACGAACTATGAAAGGCTTGATCCCTTTTACAAGAGTATGTAGGCAGCCTTCACAAGGCACCGCCCCAATCCTACTGCACTCCGCTCGTGGAGGAGTGAGTAGACCACTTTCAACAGACCTTCTCAACCATTGACTCCGCCTTACTTACCAAACCTCCCAAACCACTCGATAGATACTCACGATTCTAACAAGCTGGGGGGCTAATTGTTGGGGTCAAAATCGGTCACGACATAATCAATGCTAGAAAACTCCCGCGAAATATTTCTTATCTAAAAAGAAGTATAAATCCAAGAGAAAAGCTTTGTGTAATTTAAAAGAAAGAAGTTATACGGCAAGTTCTCGGATAGGATGGTCTGATCCAAACAAATGACTATTGGGGTCAACTACGGTCATCTCGAACCAATGTGTAAAATTTTGTTTCCATACGAAAGCTATCTCGACACAATCTCAACAAAAGTTCCCGATCTATAGACTCAAGAGAAATGGAGCACGAAGCAAACGAGCAGTCCAACTCGCCAAACGGGCGAGTTGGATCGAGCACATCATCCAACTCACCGAATGGGCGAGGTTGATTGACCACACCATCCAACTCGCAGAACGAGCGAGTTGGATCGACCACACCATCCAACTCGCCGAACGGGCGAGTTGGATCGACCACACCATCCAACTCGCCGAACGGGCGAGTTTGATCGAGCACATCATCCAACTCCCTCGTTCTTCGAGTTGGATCAACCCCTCCCGACTCGCCGTAAGGGGAGATGGACAAGACCTTATTCCTTCTGTTAAACCTTGATGGACCCATTCCTCATTTTGTTTCGATCGGAGTTACCATTTCAACTTTACAGTTTGGAAACCGCAAGAACTCGTTTTCTTGTATGAAGTTTGGATTTATCTTATAAAACGGCAACGGTTAACTAAACACCTTAAGCTGCCTCCACTATGCAAAAAATTTTAACTCTCTTCGGAATCGACGTTGTTTTATGAGCGCTCTTTCTGTAAATCGTGAAAACGGTTAAGTCAAAAAACGTCCCGAGAGGGTCTAAAATGCGGTTAAAAGCCCACTCACGGGTTTATATGAAACCAATCCCATTAATACTGTGACGGTTTATCTTTTATTGCAGAAGAAGATAAATGTCAAGTTCGAAAGATAAATGTCAACTTTCCGTGACAATGATGAGGATTGAAAAGATAAAGGAATATTCCCGAAACGCGATAAACTCGGCCTATGGGCGAAAATGGAAAGAGAAAAGACCTATAAGGCATATATAAGGGGAGCTGAAGCTAAAGGCACAGGGATCCGAAGATTGAGACCTAGATAATATATAGCTTAGAAGAATTTAGAACTTAGGTGGCTAGAACTGCAGAGTTATACTCAGACGTTTCTCCATCTTTGTTCGACGATTCCGATTTCTGTAGACTCTACAACTCATTGCACGTACAAACCCTACGCTTTATTCTTGACAAGCTCGGTTTCAATGACTGGCACTCGATTACCAGACAAACTTGCTCTGGCAGTTCGATCTCTTGGTCCATTGTTTTAATTCAACGATGTTCGGCATGATCCTCGAAAGGGGTACGTAGGCAGCCTTTCATAAGGTTCAGTCCGTAATCAATCAAAACCTTTTCTCATATCTTTTATCTTTTGTTATCGAGTTGCGACTCAACTAGGTTTAAATTTTTTTGTTTCTAGAACTAGGTAACTCACTAACAGCTCTTGCGGCCGAATCTTTGATAATCCATTGTAATGATCACAATGCTCTTGCTCGGATTCGAAATGAGATCTACTTTTTCTATAGATCCGTTTTGTTATTTTTCATATTTCCGCGTTTATTACATTACTTGTCGTTGGCTCTCGCAGAGAATCAACGACCTCAGGGAAATTTAGGGTTTCTTGACTTTTCCTTAATTTACGGAAATCGACATTTTGAATTTCGGTTCCCACACATAGTATTAGCCATACTCTTCCTCGTGACTCTTAGACAATCACGAGG
>CAJHQP010004678.1:0-52891 GCA_905132765.1 Moricandia arvensis | reverse complement strand
GGTATATCAATAGTTGTTGTTTCAGCTACTCTACTTAAACCATCTCTAATGGTGTTTCATTTTCTAAGATCACCATATTTTTCTACAAAAAAATTGATCTAATAACTTGTAATAATATTGTTAAAATCTGAAAATTCTACAATAGTAATTAAAACTTGAAATTCCAGTAGAGATATTCTCTCGTTTTGGGGGATTGGCTACTCTCTCTCTCTTTCTTGGACAATGGCTGCCTTCATATTTCACAGTTCATAGTTTCATACTAAATTGTTCTATCTAAACTCAAGAAGACGAGTAGATGTCCCTCTCGTGGTGGCAGTAAAATAGACCACTGGCCCGAAAGAAAGATTGGAAGTTGTTTTTTTCGTGCTCGTCCATGTTCATGAGGTTTTATTTTCCATGCTGTATAGTGTATACTTTCCATCTACTTTTAATTGGAAAAAATCGTTAAAAGACGTTCTACTAGAAATTATATATGAGCCGTAGTCGCAAATAGTTGATTGATTCCTAAACCGTTATAGCCGCAGTTTCTTTGAGAGAAGATATGACTTTTTTACATTGTGAGAAGGTACACATGAGTATGATTACTTCTAAATGATAACGCTAAGTGTCTTGTTCAGTACACGTCAAGGGACCAGCTCGTCAGATGGTCTATGACCAAGCTAGTGATCTAGATATGCCCTAACGTGTTAAAATGGAATAACTTAAAATAATGTAGGCGCTTTGATTCCATTTGATTTTAAAAATCTTACGATACAGACAAATAAAAACTGTCGTTATTTTTTTGTCCAAGAAGGGTGGGTCGATAACAACATGGTCCCATAACAACATACATCTTCCCACATGCATGTGAGAAATGCATGGACGTACCCTCGTGAAGGCAGCTTCCGGGAAGTTTCCTTTAACGTCAATTATATTTTAATTTTTTTGGCCCTTTTCATCGTTGTGACCCCAAGGCATTGCGCCATTGTTTGCCCCATACGTATATATTGATGAACTCAAGCTTCCGAAATCAACAAAGATTTGTGGGGCATTTCCATGAATAATGATGTTGTGGTATGTTCGGACAAGACAAATGACTCTTTCATCTTGTTTGTGTCTTTATCTACCCACTTGGGCTCCCTGATTCTCTGATCTTCGGCAGCATCCGTTTGAATACTTAACATATGGTTTAGGGACCATTAGTTCTAATATCTATAATTTTTTTCAGAGGACAACATAAATATAGCATTTTATGACGTTGTAACGATACTTCAATCCTCTGGGAGTAGTGGCCATATATATAGTACAAGAATCAGCGATTGAGATTGAGGGAATCTAATAGAAAATGTGGAATCCCCTGAGGGCCTCCAACCCGGGTTCAGGTGAGTAGGAAATTAAATCCCACCTGGGAGGTGGCCAGCGCGGATCGAACTCGTGACCCGTATCGACCCCGAAGGTGTCTCAAGGCCACCAGACTACCTACGCTGGTTAAATGTGCAGTTTATTAGGAATTTAGGATATATATGGGTTGTATATGTACATGAAACCATTTTAGAAACTTTTATCTACGTACGACCACTTGTTCAACTTCATCACTCTTCGATTATTGATGAGATCTTTCCAAAATCTCCAATATTCCTTTTATAGGGGCACACATGGATTGGATAATCGGTGTGCCAGTCAGTCATGAAGGTTTGTTGGAGCTTAATGGAATGTACACAACATTATTTTCTCTAGATCTAAGGTTCTCTTTAAACATCCCTATTTTATATATAACATTTTAAGCAGATATTGAAGTAAAAATATTGTGAAGTAGTCCCTTTATATACAACTCATAGAACTCTGTTATATTAGGGGAATATTTGGCTCACTAGATGGAAGCTATAAATTTTTATTCTTTATTTAAATTGTGAACTCTTAACTGGTCGAGTTAGGCTACCCGTGACATTGAAAACTTTTGGATCACCATCCAGTCTGTTTTCAAAAACAGTGTGGTGCACTTAATGTTGTCGGCAGATTATAACCATATTCTCAAGATACTTGTTTTTGCATATATAGTATCTCTTTAACATTATCATCGAGGGTTTTTTCTCTTTAAACTTAGGGTACTCCGCGCATAAGGAAGAATTCAGAATAATTTTCAAAATGAGATGTCACCCATGAATATATTTTTTCTCTGGGTAAAAATAGGCTGAAAGCAAACACACATATATGTATGAGAACAAACATGTCTCCTTATCATTCACCATTCGATCACAAAGTACAAAGTACCGAGCGATGTTTTTTAAAGCATCAAATTGTTCTCTTATTTATGGATGGATTCAAATGACTTCTAAATTGAGCCAGATATCTGATTTGCCCACCTCTAATTCTTTTGTTTGATTCTAATGATAAACTTTTTAGAAGAAAAAATATTATTTAACATCATCCAAAAGTAACTTTAATAAACAATAATCTAATATGTTTTATAATATAAGTTGTTTTAACTAGAAACATAAGAATTCAAAAATAATTTTGTTAGAATATTAGTTTAATAAACATTATAGAAATATAAAAATAATGTATATATTTTTTTTGTAAACAATAATTCTTGTAAATTACTTTACGAAACAAGACAAGAGGCAGGAGCCACTTCCCACCTTTTATCAAAGCTACCTCCTCGTTAAACAAAAGAAGACACACGGGTAAAAAGTCAGCAGCTTCGTTTTCGTACTACACGACACAATATAAGCCCTTAAATTTTCTACAAAGAGCACTGTCCAAGCACGTACATTTATACCCATGCTAATTTTTATCTCTTCTTATGCGAATCTCAACTCGATACAGACCAGTTTTTTTTTTGTTTTTAAAACAAAACTACGTCGAATAAAAACTTTTAATTGAAAAGATAATATTTTATGGAAGTCATACACAAATCTCTCAAAGAGCAGGCCTATAAAACTCAAAAGAAAACCTCTCATTAAGAAGATCGATGGAGTATCTCATATCTGGTTTGAGAAGCCAAAATATAATGGAGGACATGTTAAGATAGTTAATAGTAGTGTTATAAGAAAAAGATAGTTACGACTCTGGTCACTAATAATAGGTTGTTGTGTTAAAAAGCACATTGGTTAAGCCGATGTTATCGTTTGCCGAGCCGTGTACAACATTGGTAAATCTCATTCGTAGGCTACAGGCCAGTTAGGAGACTCTACAGTTTTTGAGTGTTAATATTTCCGTTTAGATGTCGTTTTATGTTTATTTTAGTTGAGGGTTTGTGTTCCTTTCCTAGAGTTGGTACCATAGAAACTTGTTTTTCATTGGCTTTGTTTCTGGGGTATTCACAGTTACCGTAGGCTTTGCTTCTCTCTTTTGGACGTATGTCAAAATAACCGTTTCATGTCAATAATTCTTCTTTTTTTTGTTCACGCATTTCAATAAATTCTAGCTGACAAAAGGAAGTTGAAGACTTAAGGGGGTTCTTATTTTTTTGAGCATCTTTAACATTAGAATCCTTTAAGGGGGTTCTTATTTATTTTTTTTATTTTTTTACTTTAAAAAAAAAAAATTGAAACGGAATCACTCGCGGACCGCCACATGTCAGTGAGGTCTGCGAACAGTACAAGAACCCAAGCAAATAGGTTTTTTATTTGGGAAATTTAAGAGATGGTTCTTAAAAAACTGTAGGGTCTCTCCTCTTAAGAATCTCTCTAAAAAGACCCTATTAAAGATGCCTTTACTGCTGTAATGTAATTAGGATAATCCGCTTTTCGGTATGTTTTTTTGTTTAGAGTTTTTTTTTTTAAAAGTTTTGTTTTGCTATGTTTTCGTTTAGAGTAGGTAATCTATTCAGTGAGTATCTTTGTGAGCCTCATCATGCTTTCTTACGAGCTTCTAATAATATACACGTTCAGTGAAAATCAAAAGTAATCATAAAGGTAATATGAAATTATCTGTTAAATTGTTTTAAATATGTATGAAAATCCTTGAAAATCAATATTTTATGTATGAAAGGGGGTAATTTCTATATGTCATTGCGCCAAATTGTGTATCAAAAAAAAAAATTGTCAATGCTATTATGATTTTTATTAGTAGAGCTATTATCTCTCGCCTTGTAGAACTTTTTTTTTCCTTTTCTCGGGACCTGGTGGCCAATTTTCTCACCTCAAAAGGAAGTTCGGAGTCGAACTCTTCTCATATTCGACAATTTGCAGAGGTGGTACAGCCAAAGCCAAGTGGTTCTTGGCACATTCTCCTGCAGAAGTTAAAATGTATTGTAAACAACAAAAATTAGTATGTATTGCATTATATACTATATGATTGACATGTGATTTGCGCAGTTGTAAAGAAACTTTCATGTCTGGGAAAACTTGTCATTGCACTAGTTAATCCCCCAAAAGGATCTTAAATTCAAGATTTGATGATGTTTGTCTCCAAAACCGCTTCAAATAAAAACCTCATTTTTTACATTAAAGTTTTTACTATAAATAATTAAAATCTTGAATTTTTTATAAATAACTAAACATACATTAAATATATCAGAATAGTATTAATTCATAAGATGTTACACAATAATGTAAAACTACTTCATAATAACAAAAATACACAGTCTTTATTTTGTATTAAATTTGTTTAGTGTAGTATTGTCGCCATGTAAAACTTACCTTTAATGGTATATAATATTTCTTCCGTATTACTCCATCCGTTTCTAAATAAGTGTCATTTTGATATTTTTCACGAAGATTAAGAAATGTGTACAATAGACTAATATATCATATTTAATATATGATTAATTAAATACGAATTATTTAAATAAAAATCTATTGGTTATTGAAAATGGTAAAAAATAGATTTAATATACAAAATTACATTGGGATCTGACACTTTTTGAAACAAAATTAAAAATCTAAAGTGACACTTGTTATAAAACAGAGGAAGTATATCTTATATCTTTATAAGATTCATTGATAAAGTGGTTAGAAATCGAAAATAATCGTCACTCAAGGGAGGTGGAAATCGTCGTATTGATATGGTCATGATGGCCTGGTTTGGTTCTAGAGGGAGATAAGACTTTTTGCAGAGTTCTCGTTCTGTTTTTGGCTTTCCATTCTCTAGTTCTTTCAAATTATTTGAATCAAATATCATACTTGTTGTTAAAAAGTTTTTTATAGATTAATAAATTTAGCATCTCTTTAAAAATATATTTTCTGTATTAATACTTTCATTTTAATTAATTTCTTCATTTAATTTTATATGTAAAAGTAAAATTTATGAAAATATATATAAAAGAAATGTAGGATATAAAACTGCATAGAGTTTATGAGTGATATGATTACAATACAAAGAAAGATGGTATCTCAAATTTTATTATTCAAATTTAAAAATTCTTTTTATGTGGGTAAAACCTCAAAAACAAAGTTTTGAAGTTTATTTTGAAAACGCTCTTAATAAAATAAGATTTTTTCGCATTAAAAATATTGGAGAGATTAATTTAAGAATCCTAATAAATATGTAAGTTTTGGGAATCTTTATCAACAGTGACTTTTGAGTCTTCAGATCATATCCTCTTAGAATATGTACTTTCCAAAAAAGCCATTAAATCTGAAAATCAAAATTTAATTTGGAACATATTGCTCACCTAACAAAGATTAGAAAATAAACGTTTTCCTCTTGATATTATGCTACTAAATTAAATCATTATTGAACAAAGATAGATTTTTAACATCTTGCTATAAGTCTTAAAGTGGTAGTTCCCAAAAATCCAGATATGGTATCTACATCTACAATTTCTGATTTTGTTACCATATTTTATAAAGAATAAAATCCCAAATTATATAAAAGATAAATCAAAGGAAATTTCGTGGAAGCTGCCTCGTGTGGACCCAAATATATAAAACTAACCAGTATTTAAACATACCACATAATAATCAGCAAAGCAAAAAAAAACATATTCACTATTCAGAGTTTACATATTTTGAAGAAGTGTAGAAATGGCGGGGATAGTGGCGGAACAATCGTCAGCGGCCGAGAACGGGAGCGCAAACATGACCGCGAAAGGATCGAGCAGAGAGTTGAGACATGGAGGAAGAACAGCTCACAACATGTCTTCTTCTTCGTTGAGGAAGAAGTCTGACATAAGAGTGATCCAAAAGGTTCCATACAAAGGTCTTAAAGATTTTCTCTCTAACCTTCAAGAAGTCATCCTCGGCACAAAGCTAGCCATTCTTTTTCCGGCCATACCTGCGGCAATTATCGGCACATATTGTGGCTTCAGTCAGGTGAGATTTGTTTGCATTATTGATTTCTTGTAACTATTCTCGTAAACTTAACATTCAGAACACTGCCAAACTATCACCAGTGTATTTATGCTAGTAGTTAAGCACATAAGTTAGTCTTATTGTGCTCTTAGTTTGAATTCCGAGGGAATGAATGTTTTAGGCAATATTTTTCGTATTAGTAAAAGTTGATTCCGGACCTACACGAGAGTTTAAGGCATAAGGTTCAACTCCTCATCTAGTTAAACAAAAAAAACCATTGCCAAGCAGAATAGTATTCAAAACTATTCTTCAGTTTTTATACCTCTCGGAATAAAAATATGAAATATTATCAATTACAATAATATTTGAATATGACAAAACATCAAAAAATTAATTTAGTTCAAAGAATCCATCCTCCAAAAATGTAAGGAATTAATGAGGAAATCGTGATTAATTTTAATATATATATGGCATTATTCGCGTGAATGTTTAAATTATTACTAGCCAGTAAATTAGGGTATCCAATGGAAGAATTTAATTGATTGGATCTGCAACCATTAACGTTTTGGAGATTAATAATTTGGTGTGTAATGCAACGTAATTAAAAAAAAAAGCATTTACGGTACAATTGCACGTACATAAAACATTATGCTAAATTGCGAATTGTTTACAGCCGTGGATATTTGGACTGAGCATGCTAGGACTCACACCTCTGGCTGAGCGAGTCAGCTTTCTGACAGAGTAAGTACTTCACTCATCGTCGTCCAAGTACTTAACATTCTTATCCTATCCATTTTACATTTTATTTATTTGAAATCTTCACGTTACGATATTTTCTTTTCGATCAAGACAAGATTTAGCCAACTGTAGATAAAACATTCACGTTACATCAATATTCCATGTCAAGATTTAGCCCCGCTGCAACTTTGTCAGTACTTTATTTGAATTCGAGGACTGTTACGAATCTCATACTAGTTAGGTCGAATCCACCATACATTTGTTCGTTTATTATTTTTCTTTCTGAAATAAATGGACCAATATTCTTTCGGGATATTCGTCATCGCATTATTGGGTATTAGTCACAGACCGGATACAATTATTTTGTCACTCATATGTCGACGTGACAGCATAGTACAAAACTTTTTATATATATTCAACTAGATCAGGATCTCGAATCATTTTTATATAAGTTTATTTCTAAGTGATTTATACTTTTATTCATGAAAAAAAAAAGAAATTATTTTACATTAACATCTCTCGTGCTTCTCATGCAGGCAACTAGCTTTCTACACCGGTCCTACATGTAACGTCTTTTTTGCCAACTATATATTAATATTTTTCAGTCTACAAACAGTACTTAACTTATTTTATCATTGGAAGCTCAATTATTTTGTGTGTAATTTGAACCGCAGTGGGTGGCTTATTGAACGCAACTTGTGGAAACGCTACCGAATTGATAATCGCGATTCTTGCATTGACCAACAACAAAGTCGCAGTGGTAAAATACTCGCTGCTAGGTTCCATTTTGTCGAACCTTCTATTGGTTCTCGGGACTTCACTCTTCTGTGGTGGAATTGCTAATCTCCGAAGGGAGCAACGGTTCGACCGGGTATATACCCTCCCTATGTACTATGATTATATCAGAAGTCAAACCCAATAATAGGTTTGGTTCGATTAGTTTTAACCGGTATTATTAGGGTTTATTTAAGTTTTAGCTTGATAAAGAATCAAATATTTATAGGTAAATTTAAGTAATGGACGTGAGGAACCAAGTGAACTGATCGTGTGATGTTCTTTTTCTTTTCTTTTTATTGTTGCAGAAACAAGCCGATGTGAACTTCTTCTTACTCCTAATGGGACTGTTGTGTCACTTGCTGCCATTGTTGTTCGGATACGTTGCAACCGGAGAGACCCCGGCTGGTTTAGTTGCCGACATGTCACTGAATCTGTCACGAGCCAGCAGTATTGTTATGTTAATCTCTTACATCGCATATCTCGTGTTCCAGCTTTGGACTCACCGCCAATTGTTCGACGCACAAGATGAGGTACACAATCAATATATATACACATAAGCTAAGACTAGAGAAGGGAGTCGAATTTTTCATGTTAAAATGAACTTTGGTTCAGGATGATGAGTATGATGACAATGTCGCTGAGGAAGAGACCGCAGTGATTAGCTTTTGGAGTGGATTTGTATGGTTGGTTGGGATGACTCTTGTCATCGCATTGCTATCCGAGTATGTTGTGGCCACCATTGAGGTAACTCTTGTTAAATCACATGAGTTCATAACTTTTAGCATAATCACTAGAGCTTTTTGAATCTTGAGATCATATATATAAGTGTGAATAAACTTAAGTATGGCGTTATCTTTGGTTAGAACGCATCGGAATCATGGGGCCTATCAGTGAGTTTCATAAGTATCATATTGCTTCCAATTGTTGGAAACGCGGCTGAACATGCTGGAGCCATCATTTTCGCTTTCAAGAACAAACTTGTGAGTTCTAATTTCACTTTATAAAAAAATTGTGGATTAACCAAAAGAAAATGATATAATGCATGAACTCAAATTTAATGCAAATAATTTTGCAGGACATATCTTTGGGAGTTGCGTTAGGATCTGCAACTCAGATTGGTTTATTCGTCGTCCCATTGACCATTATCGTGGCATGGATTATAGGAATTAATATGGATCTCAATTTCAATCTTCTTGAAACCGGTTCTCTTGCTCTTTCCATTATCATCACAGCCTTTACATTACAGGTTAAAACAATTTCTCAACACTTTACAAACCAATCCATTTATACAAACCAGTAGATGGTTTACCAATTCAAATATATATATTTTGTGTGGTTATTTTAGGATGGGACTTCTCACTACATGAAGGGGTTGGTGCTATTGCTTTGCTATATCATCATCGCCATTTGTTTCTTCTTCGACAAACTTCCTGAGAGTGAGTTATATCATACATGCACGTTAGTTGTTATATTGACATTTATAGTTAGACCACACAAAATTAATGCGATGATTGTTTCATTTCAGAACAACCAAATGCTATTCACTTGGGCCATCAATCGATGAACCAAGTTGCCGCTGCAATCAGCGAAGGCGTTTTCTCATCTTAAACAATGAGGACATTTTCTTGATTCAATTTTCAAATATTGGAAAACTACTTGTCAGAGAGATATGTTGTGTTTGGGGTCTTGATGAAGATAAGTGTTGAGAAGACGTTTTGAAATGTTCATGTTTGGGTTTTCGATGGACCATATGCTTTATGCCCCATCTTTCATTTTTAAGTTCTCTTTTCAATGATTTATCATTTTGCTGAGCAGTTAATAAGAAATTATGAATAATTGGGTTATTAAATTTTCTTTCTAGTGCTCAACAATCAAACATGTCAAAAGTATTCAGTATCACTAATAAATATGTGTTCCTATGTCCAACATTGACCAAACCAACCCTTTGTGGGCTTTTTAGGTTAAGGCCCAATTGATCAGCTAATTGGGCTATAAGATGTGCTAAAAAAAGGTATACGAGGCTGCTTCATTGGTCTGTCCATTCAAATATCAAACGTCCGATCAGTCATGGCCGATTTGCATTCAAATACTCTCTCTCTAGGTCGTCTCTCGACATTGCCTTGAAACACATGGTACAGAGTCTTGTTCCTTAAGTTGTAACGTGCAAGTTCTTGTTAATTTCTCACCAAAAACAACAAATGTTTTGTTTCGATGTACTTGCAGAACATAAGGCGTAGCAGTTCAGGGAATCTGAGAGTAACAAGCATTGCTCTAACAAACTCAAAGGAAAAGAAGGAGTCATCTTGATAACCATAACATATACTTTGCTTTCCAAGTTCTAACTAATGAAATCTCAGTTAACTTTTCTGCAACACTTTGCTTCAGCATATATCGATAGGACCATTAAAGAGTTGGCAAAAAAAATTAACTAAATCATTAATGAGTTCCCAACAACAACAAAAAAATTGGGAAAAAACTATTTAATTAGAATCACTAATTACTAATCGCATTTTTTTTTTTAAAGTTCCAGTAGTTAGTTTTTTTAAAGCAAAATGGCACTGAAAACCTGAAAGATAGCATTTGTGAAAAATGAAAATGCTGTTAGAACTATGGACATGCATTAGTGTTGATGAATAATTGTATAGATGTCTAATCATTGTAACATTATAAAACTATATATAATAGATATTTAATGTTAAGATATGTCTTAGTACTAAAAAATCTTCAACATGAACAAGAATATGGCATTCCTACAAGTTAGTGGTACGCACATCTTCTGCATATCCCACAAGTCGAATCATATGACAACCAAACTCCCACATAAGATTGACCTAACAACATTATAAAAAATGTACATTTATTTCAAATTATGTATAGTTAATTTTGTGTAAAGCCATAAAATCAAGAATAGCCTATAGAAAATAGGATAGATGAATTCTACCTCTCACCAAAACACCTTTAAACACATTTGAATATTATAACTCTTAAACCTATCATCTTTTGTGAGGTTTTTGACTTTCCCCTCTCTGTTCTAAAGCATTCTGTAACAATGGAGAAGGATAATAGCAATAAGAAGAGTCTCTCTGAACAACTCAAGTACACTAATTCACCGGTATTCTCTACCGCCATTTTCGCTTTCATAATGCTGCTTGTTGTGGTGGGAACAATGCTCTCAAACATGTCTCTAGAGTCAACTTTCTTCTGGACTTCACCAACCTCTGAGGTAATCACCATGGAGAGAAAGCCATTGGCACCTCCTAAGAACAGTACAAGCAGATACAGGATGGCTTGGCTTCGTTCCCATCTCTCAGAGTTCGAGGTTTTCAAGTCAACTAACCTTTCAGAGCAGTTTCATCAAAGGGTTCTTGAGTCTTTAAATGATGAATGTGAGGTTAGATTCTTCATGACATGGTTTTCACCAGCAAATTATTTCGGGAAGAGAGAGCTTCTAGCTGTAGAAAGCGTCTTCAAATCTCATCCTCAAGGCTGCTTGATGATTGTCTCAGGATCCATGGACTCTCCACAAGGAAGTACCATCCTGAAACCTCTACTTGACCGTGGTTACAAGGTGTTTGCAGCCACACCAGACATTTCATCACTTCTTGAGAACACACCAGCCAAAACTTGGTTTCAAGAAATGAAAAGCTGCAAAAGAGATCCAGGAAGGATACCCTTATCTCAGAACCTTTCAAACCTTGCAAGGCTAGCGATTCTATACAAGTACGGAGGTGTGTACCTAGACACAGACTTCATCGTCACTAGAAGCTTCAAAGGGTTGAAGAACTCAATAGGAGCGCAAACAGTGTTTGGAGATTCAAAGAACTGGACAAGGCTGAACAATGCGGTTCTTGTCTTTGAGAAAGAACACCCTCTTGTCTACAGTTTCATGGAAGAGTTTGCTACCACTTTTGATGGAAACAAATGGGGACACAATGGTCCTTACTTGGTAACCAGGGTAGTGAAGAGAGTACAAGAGACGATAGGGAACAGTTTCACAGTATTGCCACCAGTAGCGTTCTATCCATTTAATTGGATAGACATTCCAAGATTGTTTCAGACGCCAAGGAGCAGCAATGAATCAACATTACTCAAAACTGATCTGATCAAGCTGAACAAAAGAAGCTACGGGCTGCATCTCTGGAACAAGATCACCAAAAAGCTTAAGATCGAAAAAGGCAGTGCTATAGACATCATAATTTCAGAACACTGTGTTGTTTGCAGAGGAATCCAAAGATGAGGAGAATCAAATCTGTGTTGTGTCCTAAACCCTAAATTGTACACACTTTTTCACTTCAGAGTCAAATACATGATGTTTGATTATTTTACACTCAACTGACTTGTGACACACGTATCAGAAGCTCAAAACTCCAAATTGGAATCTCTGTCTTGATATGTGTAGATTAAGGCTAGAAAAATATGTGTCTTAAGGAACATTAAAACATATATTATACAAAAATATATGAAGAAAAAGGAAACATCTATCCACAATTTCCTTTTCTCTATTATTGTTTGAGGGATTTAGGGTTTTCCCTATTTGAGAAATTGGAGTCACTAAAAAGTAAAATTTCCAAGATTCCTGTAAACGTGGCACCAACTGATTGGCTCAGGAGATAAACTTACTTGTGTTCTAAGGCAATTCTAACTCCTACTTCTATTAGGAACTTTGATTTCTAGGTGTCCTAAACCAAAACAACTTTTAAAACCGCCAATCACAGATAGAATCTTACTCCCTCTAGAATCAGGAACTGATCAATATACAACTTTCTATATAAACTAAACAACCTAAGATACATCTGCAACGAAGAAACTACTGTTCTGTCTGACCTAAAGCTAAGGAAACCTAACAAGAGTTCTTTTCAGAAGATTAAGATGAGATCAAAGAAGTTAGCGATGTTTGTGATCTTTTCGGTGTGTGCTTTGTTGCATCTCCTCTACATGGAATCTCCAACATCTACTCTATCTGACGGTAAACCACCGTTCAAACCAAACGTGCCTCTTCCCGGAACCACTGATTCCATGAGTACTACTAGTAGTAGTGTCTCGGTTGTGGTCTCTGATCAACAAGAAAAAGAGGAGATTGATCCGTTGTTACCTCCTCCTAAAGCTACCAAGAGCGAGAGGATTAGCTGGTTCAGGAGAAAGCTACCTGAGCTTGAGATACTAAAGTCCACAAGCAAGAGCAAGAGATTCCATGGAAGGGTGTTGGAGTTGTACAACAACAACTGTTCAGCTCAGTTCTTTATGGTTTGGCTATCTCCTGCAAAGTCCTTTGGGCTAAGAGAGATGTTAGCTGTTGATACCCTCTTCACCACCAACCCTGGTGCTTGCTTGGTGATTTTATCCAACTCCTTAGACTCACCCAAAGGATACACCATCCTTAAGCCCTTGCTTGACCAAGGCTTCAACCTCGTAGCTGTAACACCAGACATCCCGTTCCTAGTCAAGAACACTCCTGCAGAAGCTTGGCTTAAGAAGCTTAAGAGTGGTAAGATGGATCCTGGTTCTATCCCTTTGTTCATGCACCTCTCTGACCTAACAAGACTCGCGGTGCTCTACAAGTACGGAGGCATCTATCTAGACACAGACATCCTCCTCCTCAACTCCATGACTGGACTGAGAAACGCAATAGGAGCACAGAGTTTGGATCTAGAAACTAAAAGATGGACAAGACTAAACAACGCAGTGATGGTCTTTGACATCTACCATCCCCTTATGCAAGAGTTCTTGCACGAGTACTCCACAACTTTCGACGGAAACAGATGGGGACACAACAGTCCTTACCTAGTCTCTAGAGTTATCCAGAGGTTAGGACACAAACCTGAGTACAATCTAACAACCTTTCCACCAGACGCTTTCTATCCAGTGAACTGGCTTAAGATCCCAAGGCTGTTCAAGAAACCAACAACGACAAGAGAAGCAGAATGGGTAGAGAAGACGGTGCAAGACATGAGCAAAGGGAGTTACATGATACATCTGTGGAATAAAGTCACAAGGAAGATGAAGATTGAAGAAGGAAGCGTCATGCATAAACTCATCTCAACACACTGCACAGTCTGCAGAAACATTACAGATTCCAACACTTGAAGATTCAAGCCGAGAGACAAAGATTCATTCTTATGTAATAAAGTAGAGATTCTCGTGTGTCTGATTGCTTTTTCGTTTTCTTTCAGTGTCTACACTTGCTTTAGATTTTCTTAATAAAACAAAGTTAAGACTCAATCACCGATTACCGAAACATTATCAATGAAAACAAGAAAGCAGATTTTTTCATAGAAAGAGGAGAACTTGGAGATGTTTAACAACAAACAAAGAGTCGCAGCATCTTCTACTCAAATAGAATTACAGTGAGAAGAAGGGAAGAAAGACTCTAATTGGAGAAGAGAGACTCGTCGATATCGATTTTGATCTTCTCGTCGTTCTCAAACTTATCTTTCCTCGGTGGTGCAGGAGGGACAGGAACTCTCTGTGGCCCTCTTCCTTTAGTCTTGTTCCGTGGCCTCGCCTGTGAGCTCACATAGCCCAATAACATTCAAAACCAACGAGTGGCAATGTAACTAATGTAATGAAACAGTGAAGATTGAGACTTACATTACCGAAAGAGTGATTAAAGCGCTTCCCTTT
This sequence comes from Moricandia arvensis, assembly GCA_905132765.1. Classification (NCBI taxonomy): domain Eukaryota; kingdom Viridiplantae; phylum Streptophyta; class Magnoliopsida; order Brassicales; family Brassicaceae; genus Moricandia; species Moricandia arvensis. Next base: position 38,540 of record CAJHQP010004678.1, on the reverse strand, counting down.
AGCTGTTTTGCGGTCACCTCGGCCACAATACACTGGGATTTGAAACATTTACGCCGTTAAACGAGTAAATAGAGAAGAAAGGAGCGAGCTTTGATAGAGCTAATTTACCAAGTGGAATTGAGCTGGATGATGACGAAGCGGAAAGAGACAATTGCTGAGTGAAGGAAGTGAGAGAGACACCGAGGGTTTCCGAGTGAGATGATGATAGCCTTGTAGAAGATGCGGAGAGAGATGATGTGACGGTGACTCGCGGAGGAGCTCCGATTAGCAGCGACGCCATCGTCTGTGTGTCTGAGGAAGATAAGGTTGAAATGGTAGGCTTTTCGTTATCCGAACTTTTATTAAGACTTGTAGATGGGCTTAAATTCATAAACTTTAATAATTGGGCCTTTTAAGCCCAAGTCCATCCTAAAACCCTACATGCGCTTCTCACGTGTTAATCGTACTTCTCTTCCTCTTCTGCTTCTTTGTCTTCGTAGCTTCTTCGTTCAGACGTCACCAAATCGCAAACCCTTTTGATGTTCAAACTCTCAGACACAGACACTTTTGGTAAGAATCATCACTCCCATTGATTTTAGATTCTGAAAAACTACGACTTTTGATTTAATCACATCTCTTTGTAAATTCTCTCACCTCGTGGAATATCTGATCTGTGTTTCTGAACAGGGTTCTTACTAATCCCAATCGCATAGCTATTGTCGGTAACGCTCTCTTCTGTCCTAAAGTAGCTCGCTTTAGCCAAAAATATTTGATTTTCGAATTACTATTGCACTATAGATTCTGATTCAAATGTTAATTAATCAGTTGCGTTCATCGTGAAAAAAGAAACGAACTTTCCAGTTTTGAAACAAACAGCTCGATCAGAATATTGATCTTTATCTTCAGTGTTTGAGATGGGAGATAAGGAGGAGTTCGATGAAGGTGAGATTGAGTACACTAGTTACGCAGGCGAGCATCACTTGCCATTGATTATGTCTCTCGTGGATCAAGAACTCAGTGAACCTTACTCCATCTTCACTTACCGCTACTTCGTCTACCTCTGGCCTCAGCTCTGCTTCCTGGTATTACAATACTCTCTACTTCTTGTGTTTTCATGTTTTAATGAATTGAGTGATGAGTAGCTTCTTTTTTTCTGTTAAGGCTTTCCACAAAGGTAAATGCATAGGAACCGTAGTGTGTAAGATGGGGGAGCATCGACAGACTTACAGAGGCTACATCGCCATGTTGGTTGTCATCAAACCATATCGTGGACGAGGCTTAGGTAATTTTTTAAGTATCTAATGGTTGAATAGTCCTCAGGTTCTCTGATTGTGATTGATCTCTACTGCAAAGCAATGCCTCTCTTTAAGTTTGGACGTTGTTGTGCTAACTTTTTTTATTTGTGCTTCTACAGCCACAGAGCTTGTAACAAGATCAATAAAAGTGATGATGGAATCAGGCTGTGAAGAGGTATATGCTTGCTCTTTCCAAGTTTCATTCCTCTCTTGAAAACTTGAGATATCTTTTGTAGCCCTAGACTGAAAACCTTACCTACCAGTATTGCTAAAAGTTAGAACCGTACCATGTTTGTTTCTGTTGTATAAGTGATTGCTTAGCTGTTATTTTAACATTTTTTAGAAAGACCTCTTGAGTGGCATTTTCTCTGTAAGCTCCTTTGATTAGAAGATGAGAACATGTTTGTGTGATTACACATTATTTATTTGATGGAGCTGTGTATGTTTGAAGGTAACGTTGGAGGCAGAAGTGTCAAACAAAGGAGCATTGGCTCTATATGGGAGACTCGGTTTCATAAGAGCCAAACGGCTACACCGCTATTACTTGAATGGGATGGATGCTTTTCGGCTGAAGCTTTTGTTTCCAAGGCCTCGTGTTCCTCAGATGGTTTCTCAAGATCAAACCGAGCCAGAGCTGGAGATTTTCCCAAAGCCTCGTGAATGACATGATGACCGACCCGGTCACTTCCTTTTCATAGTTTTCAACCTTGAAGCCATGGAAAAGAAGATGTTGTATTGCTTCTCTGTATTCCGGATACTGAACATAACCTAGACTATATGTTCTGTTTCATATTAAGGCATTACCAAAGTTTTGTTCACGACAACAACAAAAAAAAAAAACTTGTTTGTTTTTCTAACACTAAGCAATACTTAAAACTGGTGGTCATATTTTGGATCGTAAAATTAAAATGTATATTTTATAGTTATTGTAGTAACTATAATTGTAACTAAAATGTTTTTAGTGGGATGAAAATAGATGGGTAAGTCATTGTTTTGAGAAATGTTGTGGACTATAATTTTATTGCATTTGATGTCTTAGAATACCTTTCAATCAGTGTTCTGAAAATTGGTTTACGTGTTTACTATGCTAGGCTGATTTTTTTATTTACTTAAGCCTTATAAAATGTTTAATTACCACTTACCAGATTCTTCTGCAATTCTATAGGGATGCATCTTTGAGTTCAAATTATTAAGCTACATATACAGTCGACAAGTACCATCTTTGAAGAGAAAGTCCATGGTAGCAAGATTTCATGTGTACAAATAGTCCATCTTCCACTAGTAAAAAACTCACGTGGCCCAAGACCAGAACAAATTAAAGACGATTCACCTCTGGCCACACAGTTATAACTATTTCACGACCTACTCCCTAACCAGCGTTACTAACTTCACCCATCCTCGAGGGTCCCGCTCCACTTCGCAGCAAACGAAGATCACACACATTCACATTGTCATTGTCCTACATTCACATCTTTTTTTCTTCTCAACAAACAATTATTTGCTTTATTAGAAGAAACATTATTACCAGAGCTCTTCATCTTTTTAAAATACAATAACAATAAAAAGTCAGATTGGGAAGTACAGGAGACGTCACAGGATTCAAACGAGAATATTAGTTAATAATTCACATATATGTACTGATGTACATATAGTTAGTTTTTGTCCAAAGTACATGTGAAACCAGAGCATATGATAAGGGTAACGACTGAGTAAGTGTTATGAACACATGCCATATTTAATAAGAGAGACAAGAATGGTCCTCTGATCCCATTCTTTCAAGGTGTCTGATCAGAGAGAAAGAGTGACAAGTAAATAATGGCACGTGACTCAGACCATGAAGCCACGTGCGTTCCTTCCCCCACACCCATGTGCCCCATGTACAATGACCGGTCCAACTTGTCCATGTTCCCGTTATTATTTCCCAATTAAGTAAAAGTTTCAAAAACTAAAATTCCTTTCTTTACTAAATCGTTTTAGATTAACAATCTTGTCATATTATTACGGTTTGATTATAGGTTTTGATATAAGAATAGTTAACTTTCTATTTGAAATAAATATATATTTAAGGTCAAATTCAATAATCGTTTTAGTCTATTTACTTAAGTTGCATTCGATATGTTAGAGAATATCTATTTTGTTATCCATTGATTAAAACAATTTAGAGTTAGATAAAAAGCATTTTTTGAGTTTGACATTAGGTAACATCAAAATGCATCATAAGGACTAATACTAAAACAGTAAAATAAAGGCAAGTGAAAGAAGAGAAGACAATACATTTCCTTTAGCCTATTGTTTTCACAATACCAAATTAAGAAATCACACGCTACTATATTATCGACCTAAGGAGTGAAAACATACAAACCCCACAAAGGAAAAAAAAAATTAAAAGCTTAACACGCATGCAAAGAGGATGTGTAAGAAGTACACTATTTTTCGTTACTTTTACTCCCTCACGTATAAGTACACAAAACACAAAAGAAGAACAAATAATTCTTAATAAAACCTCCACAAAAGCATTTGGACCCGGCAGGCTAGATCTCTCAAAGGCGGTGGTGTAAAGCGGAGACCGGAGCGTGAGCAGTGGCTGCAGCTGGAACCGGTGGTTTACATTGGTAACACTTAGCAAAGAGACCAAAAGTATCGACTTGACGAACAAAGTTGGTAACACTAGCCCATCCACCGAACCCGAATCCAACTATTAGAACCCAAATCACCACGAAGGCGTTCAACACGTACATCGCCGTCCAGCTTGGCAAGAAGAACGGTGGCTTCTCCGCCGCATTCTACAAGAAAAATCCAAAAACAAATATTAAAAAAAAATCAAGAACCAAAGTATATGATTATGATTAAGTATATGAGTTTGTGTGTATTGTCGTATAGTAATGGACAAAGTCCAAAGCTTTGTTGACCCATGATAAAGAGAGAGAGAGAGAGATATGATTGTGATTTGTCATATACTCAGACTCTCACTTTAGATTAATGTTAGGCAGAGAGTCACTATTGTACAGCTTCCTTTTCATGTCTGATTATGACTCTTACCTATTCCCCTCTCCCTTATTTTCCTCACAAATTATCCCTTTTCTAACTTTTATTTTCCTACTGTTAATATAATATACACGAGTTTGATAAAAGGAGAAAAAACAACAAAAACAATTCATGGTCAATTACTAATTCTAACCTAACCAGAAAATACGAGTTTGGATTTTAACTTTTTATAAAAAGTATAATTAAAAAACGAGCTTGAAGGACGCCAGCAAAGAATGTGGGTGATGAATGATGATCATATCTTCCGTAAGATACGGAACACATAACCCCATCTCTCTTCAGTGACAATAATCTATTCACAACCCTACCACAACTACATCTTATCACTATTTAATATTCCTCCACCGATCATTTATTTTATTTTTAATAATTACGAGTATAATTGATAACACTTTGTTTACCTGACGAGCGGAGGCAGATCGGTAAGTGAGCATGTGAGCGAGAGAGGGGATGATATAGACGGTGAAGCTAACCAGAAGAGCACCAACCGCTGAGTTGATTGGACCGAAGAACGGGAAGATGATAGCTAAGAACCATATCGGTATAACCACAGGCAATCTAGCTAAAGCCCTCAAGCAAATACTCTTTGTGTCATGCATCCCTATCACTTTCTCCCATACAAAGTAAAGCGGGGTACACGCGAATCCGAACGTTATAAACTGCATGAACGAACATGTTACAATAACTTAGTTAACCACATCTTATTTTACTAAACGAGAACATTATGGTTTATTATTATTATATTTTACCTGGTGGATGAGCATGAGGATAACGGCAGCGTCACGCCAAGCGTTCTTGGGGAGAAGAGAGAACGCGTTGGAGTGGTCGAGAAGTGCGTCTCCGAAAGCCCAGTAAACGGCCGAAGCTGACGGAATCGTTAGTGTGAAAACGTATAACGTCGCCATCAAGTAAATGTACTTAAACTTTTGGGGTTTCCACATTGCATGCATGATCTCACTGCATAATTAATTTTACAGTTAATATATATCCGTAATTAAGCTTAAAATTAACAGATAAGTAAAGATGATAAAGAGTGTATTTGTCATTTTCAGAGCGGCGTACTAGTACTAGTAGAAGTGTAAGTGGTATTCAATAGTGTAGGGTAGGAATATTAATTATTATAGTTCCATAGAATCTTATTTATTAAAAGTTAGATATTTTTCTGTAACATATTATTACTACTTTAAGGATATAAAAATAATAATGATAATCGTGATGACTGTAATAATAGTTACACCTTATTTGCCGGCAAAAGCTGCAATAGAAGCGGCGAAGAAACGATATAGCACTCAGAATTTAATATTATCGCACCATTTTTATCATATACTTTTCCTGCTATTTGAGCTTTAACCTAAATAGCTATTCAACTATATATCTGACAGAATTTAATGATTATTTATCATATCTAATACTATATAATTTAATGATTATTTATAACCTTAATAGCTATTCAACTATATGTCTGACAGGATTTAAAGATTATATATATCTAATACTATAAAATTTAGATGGATTAATTAGTTAGCAATCATTAAGAATTGAAAAGAAATAAACTTACACAGTGACCGCGTGACCACCAAAGGTATACAAGATATTGGTAGCTCCGGTAAAATAAAGCACTAGCTTCGTTGGACCTGAGTGCTTTACACCTTCCGTCTATAAAAATTCAAAATTAACAACAATTAAATAAATAAATAAAACTTAAACAGTGATTAAACTGAGAGAATATTAAGAAAATGTTAGAATTGCCTAGTTTTAAAAGAAAAATATATATATATAAATTTGGGTTCAGATGCACAGAATAATTCAATTCCTTTTCCCTAATCATAAAGAGAAATACGAATATTTTTTCCTTTTTAATGAAGGCATATACTGTCACTTCATTGCAAAGCATAAAAATATGATAACGACAATGTAGTCATTTATTACCTATGTAAAATCTAAAATATATAAATAATAATTTATTACCTGGCCATGGATAATGGAGGCGATGGCTAAGTACCAGGCGGTGTAAGTGGTCATACCCAAGCCGAGGAATGACCAGATACGGTAGTTATGAAACGACGGTATGAACACAGTGGTTGCACAACACGCACCGAATATATAAGTCCATGTTCTCTTGTCCAAGTGATCGTTTATGTAATAAATGTTACTGCAACCAACCCCAATCATCATTTTATTAAATAATCATCCAATAATAATTTTTAAAAAGAGAGATCATTAAAAGAGAGATTAAAGAGACCTGGCACAAGCAATGAGTTGGATTACAGATCCAAACAAGAGGAAAGTGCAATTAAATGCGAGTCCTATTCCTTTCCAGTATGTGCCAAGTAGTCCATCAAGTACTTCAAACCACTGTTATAAAATATTTTAAATTAAGATTTTAGTCAAAGTTAATTACATGTTAATGAGTGGTTTTTAAATTATACCTGAATAACGTGGTTTTTGAAGCTTTTGCCTTCTTTCTCTTTACGAGCTCGATACTCAACGTAGAGAACACTGATGAGATAAGCAGTCCAGCTTCCGAGTAAACCATAGAAGATCTGTAACACTATTCCTGATAACATCCCTAGTTGACTGAACGAGTATGGTAACGTCAAAAGCACTTGCGCCACCTGAAAATAATATACAAGAGGGTTTCAAGAATCAAGATTATCTTGTTTTCTAAATTTTGAGGGTTCTTGAAGTTCGTACCTGGTTAGATGCGCAGCTGAACCAAGCGTCCCAGACTGAGCCACCGTGCCAGAGGAAGTTGCTTAGTGCAGAACCGCCCGAACCGTCGTGCTCGTCGGTTTTTCCGGTGCGGTTGCCGTTGATCTGGTCTCCTTCGTTGTCATTTATGCTCGGGACTATCGCCTCTTCTCCATGACTCACTCCCGCCGACATTTTTGCCTTTTTAGATCTGAGGAAGAAATAAATATGGTAACTCAACACTTGAAAGAGAGAAGAGTCAAAAACCTAAGTGAACCACTCTAAACAGAGCAGTGAGAGAGATCTAAGACTTTGTAAGAAGAATATCAGTTAAAGTAGAGTGTAAAAATATTATTCCTTGTTCACGTTTATATCTTCTTTAGTGAGGAAGAAAGAGAATGACTTACGTTATCTCTTTTAGACAAGAGAAGAGAAGAAGAAGGTGAGAACGAATCAGAAGCAAACAAAGACCAACACTGATAGGGTCCTTTTAGTTCTCACTAACTCTTCTTTTAAATAAACAAATATCTACTCTCTCTATCTTTCTCTAACTTCAAGAAACAGAGCATGAACCCAGAAGATGGCAGAAGAGAAGAGAGAGAGAGGTAGAGAGTTATGGAAAGAAGGAGAAAGACTTTCTTTGATCAGAGCAAAAAAAAGGAATGAAGAAGCTAAAATAACTTTAAGATGCTTCGAACTTCACCCCCTCTCCTTTTTATATACCAATCTCTTCTCTCTTTTTTTAATTTCTTTTATTATTGTTTTGATAAATAAAAAGAAACATAAATAGATTAAACAGCTGCTGTAAAATCACACTACCATTCACTTTTTTTTAGGTAACGGTAGCATCTAACTTTTTTTTACGTTTCGCATTAATAATTAACGTGACCATTGACATCCAGAAATTCCGGGTTTTATTTATAAAATAAAACCAATTTGTTAAAGCCCATAAGGGGTTCAAAATACAAAATCGTATATAAGTAAAGTATACGTTTTTCATCTAACAAATCATTGGTTGTACTTGAATGACATAAAAAATCATCAATTTAAAAAAAATATTAAAGCCTGATGCCAAAAATAATAATGCAATACATTAAAGTTAAGGATTTATTTGACTTGTAGTATCTAGATTTAGAGATCTATTTTTCAACAGCTATCTATAAGTATACTACTATAAACAAACTAAAAACGTTATCATGTGAGATTTACTTATATGATTAACCACTATGTTAAATAACTCATATAAAACTTAACTAGCTCGACTGATCTTAGAATCTCATATGATTAGAAGTTTAACTTGTAAGGAGCAACCAAGTTTATAAGACACCTGATCATGGACCAAAGGTTTCATGTATTGAGTGATGAGTTTGTAAATACTCATTGCCCACCCAATAAATAATTGGGTACTACGGCATTACCACATATAAAAGCTGTTAAAATATTGTATAATTCACATATAGTTGGAATACAATCATTATAAAATTAGAAATTACTCATTTTCAAGTTTACAACTCACTCATACTCCCTCCGTTTCATTTTCGTTTCATTTTACTTGTCGTTCTAGATTTTTATAACACAAATTAAGAAAACATTTAATTTTACATATTTCCAAAATAAAAACATCATTACCTATAAATCTAACCACATTTCAACTAATCAAAAATAAAATAACATACAAAATTAATAAATTTTGCATTGAAATCATAAAAAGACATTTATTTTAAAACGAAAATTTTACTCTACAACGACATTTAATTTGAAACGGAGGGGTATCATTTATAATATCTGAACATTTATTTCTCACAAGATAGTCACAAAATATTTCTCTAACTAATACTATAAAATACAGTTTATTTTGAAAATGTTACTATAAGTTAAAGTATTAATGTAATTATAAATAGTAAATAAAATATAGCGTTGTGCGCTGGATGGACGAGCATGCACATAATACTAGTGTGGCAGCCTTGGTTTCTTAGTTTTGTAAGTAACTTGCTTGTTCAGCTACTTAAAATGTTTGATATATTAAAATATGTTCAATTCTTAAGAAACGGTATAATTATTTTGTAGAGAACGAAATTTGATGTTTCTTTTTTTTTAAAGCAATTTGACTAGTTCTTGAAACGTTAGGAAATTAACAACTCTGTTGATCCATGAAATTTACTCAACTTGCAGAATATTCTAAACAAATATAGATAGAGCCTATGTGTGTATAGAGAGTGAATTTAAGTAAAGGCGGCAATGTTGCAGGTCTTCTTTAATTTGGTGCAGAAACTGCAGATTTTACCCAAGGACCTGCTTGTTTTTGCTTCTGTTTCACGCAAAATTAATGTAAAATTTATAGTTTTTACTGGTTAATGAAAAATAAGTGTTAAGATGGTTTCCAAGAAACAAAAATTTAAGTTGTATTTAATTACAGCATTTCCAGTTCCATTTGAAATAAATTTATTTTGATGATATGTTGTTTCCACATTCAATCATGAAAAAAATTTACTCTAGATTAGTTAACTTTTGTGTTTACGAAATGTATTTCAACTTTACATTTTTATTATACATTGAATCATTCAAGAAAATAGCAGAAAATATATAACAACAATGAAATGACCAAGTGCTTTATAGTCTGGCTCAGTTCCAAAACATTCATTCATTCAGCAGATTTGAGAAAACATATTTATATAATTTAACGATTACTTGTTTAGTTTAGTAAAAAAATAACTAAAAGCAGTTAGTAAATGTTCAAAAAAATCAGTTAGTAATAAATTTGATCCAAAAATATTGTTCAAAGTCTTTTTATTTAGTTTCAGGTCATTGGAATTTCCAATATGCTATTTCCGATTTGTTTTGAGGATCATATTATTTGGTCATCTACTTGGATCAATCTCATGTATTTTAATATTCTATTTGTTTCATATTAAATGTTATTTTAGTTTTGTGGACATGAATTAAGAAAATCATTAATTTACATTTTTCTATAAAAACATAATTACCTATACACCTAATCATATTTTAACCAATAGAAAAATATTTTGTATTATAAAATTAATAAATTTTACATTAAAAATTGAAAACAACACTTATTTTGTAATAGAAAAATTTCTACAACTACATTTATACGAAATGAAGGGAGTATCATGTTAAGTATTAAACACTTACCGTACACACTTTATTCGTAGGTTCGAAATCTGTGGCTTGATAGATGATTTATACTTTAATAAATACTAACTGTTTAAGCCAGGAAAGATTATGAATCTGAATTTCAACTTTCTTTAAAACAATTAAAAAAAACATAAAATGATGTGCACTCCATTCAGAATTTCCAATAGATATAATCAGGTCTAATCGACCTAGCCTCCGAACCGAAACATTCTGAGCCAACCCAAGCCGGAAACGGACCGTCCACGAACGAACTCACACGCTCGAGGCTTTACAAAAGAAACATGCGCACTATGAACACCTGCGCCCCCACACGCCGCCGTTTCATCATTTACAAAGTTGCTTTCTTTTTTATCGGACGAATTTTCCATTAAGCCCCTTTTATCGGCTAGTAGGTCCATTTCCTTTTTCTATTTTATATGCCCAGGTCAAATATTTTTCCTTTTTTCCATGTTTTCCCCATAGTTTTACTTTTCTTTCTTAGGTACCTTTAATTGACCACTTCTAACAAACTTTTAAATTTTAACGAAACTAGGATAAAATCATGTTACAAGTTTGTCACGCCCTCAGTGATATCATACGTTTTTTCCTATATCTACTATGTGAATTGGAAATTGTGACAAAGATTGAGTTTTCATCAAATTATAAAATAAAACACGACACCGTGCTTTATGTATAAATAGTATAGTCTATGAGATCACCTCCATTAAAATTTCTTGTTTTTTCAACAATTTTTGATCATTAACATAGTTGTTTTTCGATTTATTAAAGTTTACATTTAGTATAATACAACGTAGCTATCATATCGATTGGGTCCATTTCTCATGTAGACATATCTCGGGAATCTTTATTTGTGTTTAGTTCTACAAAATCCTTAAATTTTGTTAGTGAGGTTCCTTTTAAAATGTGAATATATTTGATGTTCTAACACTATACTCGTATCATTGGTCACATGGGAAAGACTACACTGCTAATAAAAGCTCAAATGGTGGAGCCACATCGCCACCAACACTATTGAATTATTTTCTTCCAAATTATTACAAGTCAGATCTGCCAAACCCCTTATTTAGTGTGGCTTCAGTCTCAGTTAACACAAAATATACGAGTTTACGTTATCATATTACACTCTAGTAATTAAGACGTATACGAATACTTATACAATAGGCCTAGTAGTCACTAAATTAGGTTTAAGAAAACTCAACTTTGACCATTTATATCCGTTCGATATTTGTCCCTTTCAAGTCATATATTTGCACAGAGAAACCGGGGACCAATGTTAGTATAAGCAGACCATGGCTTGAATAATACAAACAGATAACATATATTACATATTATAAATAGAGGTACTTCAGAAGTTCAAAATGAAACTTATAGCTACATAATTTTCAAAACAACAACTAGTAGTAAACTATTGTTCAAGCATATAATTTTTCGCTCAAACCATAACTTGGTACTGTAATAGTTGTTCGAGATTGAACCAAGAACACAATAATTAGACATTTGTAAACTAAAAAAAACCGTACATTTATAAAGCTACATAACCCTTATATTGTATATATGAAAATCATACTATTTGATTGCCGATGTTTCATTTGATTATGTTCATGATTGGTGATGCTGATACATATATATATATATTGCACATAAAAATTACAAGATTATAGTATTTTTTTTTGGTGTGGTGACTTAAAAAAAGATATTAGTAAGGTGTAATGAAAATTAGAAATGGGAAGAGTGGGAGAAGTAATGATGAGAAGAAGGATATGGAGGAGCTGAGATTGGTCTTTCCAACGGGGATCAATTTTCGGACCTTGTTCCCTCATGCTACCTTCACTTGTCTCCCACATTTTAATGCCTTTACATTTTGCTTTAAATCATTTTATTTGATTACCACTCTTACTTTTTAATTATAGATTTATTGTCAACCAATTTTTACTTATGATTCCATGTGCTTAATAATCTTTTTCCTTCATTGCAAGTGATTTGTTAGCATATCCCACTAAGATTGAATATTAAATGGTTTCTACGGTATATTAGTAAGTAAAACGCCAAAATGCGCCATAAAATTATATAGAGTTTATTTGATATTTGATGATTTTGTTACATTGGAACAAAGATTACTTGTGAGTTTTTAATTATTTCTAAATTAGCATGCCAGTTTTTGAGAGAAAATTACATCTGAACCGAAAGCACAAAACACTAACCTTGGTGTGAATACGTACTAATCTAAGTACATTAGACCATGATTAAAGAAAGTTTTTAGGAAGTTTCTTAAGGTATGAAACTTATGAATAGTGTAAGAGTCGGTTAAAAAATTATAAATTAAAAATTGGTTTTTATGAATTTTTCGCATTGTTCACATACCCCATTAACACATGGCGATGATTGATTCGTTTAAATTAAAAATAAAATAAAATAAAATAAAAATAAAATAAAATAAAAATAAAAAACCCTATTATGCCCTTAGTTTTAAAGAGAAACAAACGCCATAGTAACTTTTTTTTGTACCACTCGCCACATCTTTAAAGTAGTATTCTATAGTCATACGAATATCCTTACTGGATTCCACTAGGGCATCGATGGCCAAAGTTTTCTGAAGACTGATACTTACTAGAAGACTAGTAATCATTTAATTCAACTATTTTAGTTAAAAGTAAAAAAAAAATTGTTTTTTCTTTAACGCAAAGAGTGTAAGAAACGTGTACAATATAAAAACATTTTTTCATAAAATTTCCTTAAAAGTAAGAAAATAAGAAAATTAGACGAGTACTCTACCATTCGAAGATAAAGTAGTTTGTCGACAAGGAAGAGTGGAAGAAAATGATTTTAGTTTGGAAAATTGTTTTTGCGTGCATGTGATTTATCTGAAACGACACCAAGAAACAAACATCTTATCATTTTTTCGTGCTTTACGGATTGTTGAATTGCCTTTTGAGTGGTTTTTATGATTTTTTTTTTTGTTTGAACTATTTGGAGTAGTCAACACAAGCTTTGAATCTATCGTAGATTCTCCATCGCTCACCTGTACTGTGGATAATGGCATAATGGGACTGCAACATGACACAATTAAACTTACAATGGTTTTCCAAATTTTCAAGGATTTTACTTTTACTTTTTTTACCGATTATTAATCTCTAATTTATATGACAAATGAATTCATGAGACCTGCATGTAGCATGATTTGATATGTTATTAAGGTGTCAATTGTACCTTTTCTTCGTCATATGCCGTGACTTAAAACCTGAAAATCGACCCTTTGAAATTTTTAAATTTAAATTATTTAAATCATGATACAAAGTGAGTGATTAAAAGATTTTGGAAATATGAAAAGAAGGAAGAGACGTGTAAGGCTTCGATGATATCAAGAACGATATCATGTTCAAGGTGCCGTCGATTTTGCAAGATCTGGTTGATGAACTAATGATGATATTAGATCTTTGAGATCGGACGACATGAGACATTTATCTTAATCGAATCAATTTTGTTTAGGATAATTGTTTTCTACTAGAGCTTATAAGATGATGTCTTGCTGATGCTTAATTTGAGTACATATATTGAGTGTTTTTATACATAATGATCTGATAAAAGATTTATTATTCTTCTTTGGTTAAAATAATAAGTTTAATATCATTTTCGTTATTGACAGAATTACTGTTATATATATATATAAATAATTAGATAAAATAAATAACTTTGACCAAAAAAAAAGATAAAATAAATAATTAGATCAAATATATGCAGAAAACTAAAAATTACTTGATACAAAATAAAGAATTAGATCAAATAAATTAATTAAGATTTTGTTGACAAAACACGAAAAAACAAAACTAGCAGAAGAAAAAAAAGGTCTGGACTTCATTAAAAAATAATCAGTGAAAGCAGTATGCTCGATCGCAGAAAGCAATCTACCAAGATTTTTAACTAGACATTTGATACTCAAAAGGTAAAAATCATTCTTGGATTAATTTCTATTTATAGCTTTATTGAATTATAGACATAACACATTATAGTTCATTAAAACAATCCACAAATTGGCAAGAGACAAAACCTCGTAAACTGATAGAAAACTAGTGGAATAATAAAGTGATTCGCTAAATCCCTAGAAGATTTTTCTACGTGTAGCAAATTAAGAGCATCTTCAACCAAGGGCTATTGCCCTTGGTTCCCACAAAATCCCACTTCCCAACATAAGCAAGGTTGCTTATAGTGCCTAATTAAGCAACCTTAATCAAGGGTGCTTGCACTATTCACGCCACGTGTCAGTCCATCATTGGGCAAATCTTTTTTTTTTTTTTTTTTTTTTTAAAAAAAATCAGAAAAGAAAAAAAAAAAGAAAAAAAAAAAATAAGCACCCCATTAGGGGTGCTAGGGTTAATGGTGCTCTAACAAACTATATCAGGTGCGAAAATGACAGCAGCATGACGTAGTCATTTTACATACATAAGGAATGATTCATTATGACATATGTTGACAGAATTATTTAAGAATAGAGATATATATATATATATATATATTTTTGTTAACCAAGAGTTGTCTGAGTCTTCGGCCCAAATAATCTTTTCAAGCTCGGAACTAACCTTTGTTAATACCATTTCTAGCGTAAAACACTCCTCCCACGATGCATCGAATTCAGGAACACATTATCACCAACGACTACGCTTAAACCAATTGGACTGTCACATCCGTAGTAGAATAGAGATTAAGAGAAATAAACGAAGTAGTTTCCCGTTACTCGGCCCTAACTTCGGAGAGTAATTTGCAAATGAATCCAATATTTTTGTATACGAAGGAACCTGCGTTTAACTACTAGTAGAAATCTCCACATCATTATTTAGAATACTAAACTCTCCTGGCATATATTATAAGTACATCGAAATAAAAGAAAAAGAAAATAAATACATTGAAATTGAAACTGAAAATTATCTCTATTTTTTTTAGCTTTTCAAAGGTAAGTAGCCCTATAAGCTTGTCAGGGAGATATTTTAGTATTTTTACATACTAAAATTGCTTATAAAGTTCGTTAAAGTTAACCATTTTTTCAAGATGATAGATCTAGTCAACAAAAATGGTTCTAAATGAGGTTAAAATTCTAATGATATTGTCTGATATGTTGTAAATGGATGATGATTCAGAAACATGTTTAGTTCAAAGGGGCTCCATGGTGCACCACATTAACATGAAACTAATGCGGTAAACTAAAATCACGACTCGGCATGATAATACATTTAGACCAAGCATGAAGCACTTGTGATAATTGTACCTTACAACTTTAACAATCTCATTTTCACCTTATCTCACCCTTTTACTTACGCGTTGGTAGAATAAGTGTAACATAACACATTTATATTATTATTTATAGCAGCAGTAAACATTCGTATATAATATTAATCATTTTGCCAACAATAAAAATCATTTTGGCAAACAATAAAAATCATTTCTAGGCACACATGATTGTTGACAACAAGTACAAATGATTGGATATCATTTATTGAAGTTATGATAATTTTCTTACTAACCTAAATTATAAGTAACTCTTAAAAGAGTTTAAAATTTATGCTAATTAATTCAAATGTTCATAAAATTATCAAAAAGCTTGCGTCTAATATTCTATATCAATTTAAAATTATCATTAAAAATCAAAAAGAAATATAAACATGTAGAAATATGTTTATGGAACGGTGAAAATTATGTATCGACATAATTATGTAGATGAAAAAACATAAACATGTAGAAAGATGATGTTAATTAGTTTCGTTTCATTTTTGCAACGATTTCAAATTTCCACACAAAAATGAAACACTTAAACACATCGTTTTATTCTGCAATGTTCTGATCTTTCATCATTTTACCATGTAAAAATGAGAAAACAAATTTGTGTAAGTTTCTAGAATTGTTATCTTTTTGGAAGTTCTGTAATAATTACTGACTGAACAAAAGGGAAACATTCGCAAGCTTCCGTGCTGGATATATAAGAACAAGTGATCATTGAATTATTACGCAAAAGAAGTGGTTCTTAATAAGATTAAAATCTTTGACTTTTTTTCCTTTTGGGTTGCCTAGTTTTGACTTTTGAGTATGTTGGCCCTGCCAATACCAAGAAGTACATAGTAACATTTTCTGAACTAATAAACTCGGTATCTTTATCGCACCCATGATTATACGCTCCTTGCAAATAAACAAAACCAAAGGCAATGAAATGAACAATGATTCACCAAATGAAAAATAAAGGAGAATGGAACTGCAGAAATTAATGCCCACAGGTTATATTAATATTACGACACAAAGCTGCATATAGATACATAATTTTGTATTATTAATGTCGATGCCTAACCTTCCAGATACAACACCACATGAGATATGGTAAGGCTTAGGTAATATATGAGTGAATATTTCGAGATCTTTTCAAAAAAAAATAATAATCGAGATCTATGTGTGTCGCATGTATTTCTGAACCAATATATGCTTAGTGTTTTTTTTGTGTGCCTTTATATTATATGAACTGCAGTGCAAGGGTTCTAACATTCGTTATGAAGTGATTAGATTTTTCCACAAGCTGAAATAAGCCTCTCCCATGAAGTCCACGTGATTTTTTTCATAAAAAGGTGACTTTTTCTTCGTAAATTGTTATCTGGTGTTCGTGCTGCATGCATCCGGCCGGTTTCAGAGAACAATGGCTGTGTCAGACATGTCGTGTTAGATGATAAATAGAAATAACGTACGCATATGTAACTATCCACGTTATAGCTTTTGATTTATTGTGATTTTACAAAACAGTATGGTCTTGGTCTCTTGGATGACTACAAAATCAATAACATAGTATGTGTTTATACAATAAGCCAAGTATTTAAAAGAAGAGTTTTTATCAAGGAGTATGCTTAATGATTTTTGGAAAAAAAAACACCAGCCATTTTCTTCTATAGTGCCTTTCATATAGATATATAGTATATTACTTTCCAAAATTTCATTTTAGAATAATTATCTATAAACCAAAGCCCTGGTTTAAGGTTATAAATAGTAATTAAAACAGCTATATCGAAAGTCTTATAACAAAATAAAAATTTAAAAGGCTATACCTGCTTTCTTGTGTAAACATTTCTACGTGTCTTTAAGAAAAATGAATTTCAATGGCTAGAAAGACCCTTTGAATTATTAGTTGGATTCATGTGAGCATCAGGCCACCACCACCTTTCGTTTTCTAATAAATTCTTATCCAACTCACAAAATCATATAATTACACACATTAGAATTTTAAAATTACAAAAGCTATTTTTTTAATGTTTTTCCTAATATTTCTTTTGTTCCAAAATAGTTGATGTTTTGATGAACGCACTAGAATTAAGACATATACTTTTCTCTATAAATTATATTGAAATATAGATTAAAAATATTTGAGTCAATCATCAAAAAAAATATTATTAGAGACACAATTTTCAACAAAACTATAATTAATAAAAATACTTAAATATCATCTATTTTAAAACATGAAAAATCTTTAAAACATCATATATTTTAAAATGGATGGAGTATTATTTTATATGATAAGGTCTAACGTTTATTCATGGGTATATCCAGGGAAAAAGAAATAAACCTAACCAGTCTGAGTTTACTTTTCCAAAGTTACGAGATAAACAAACGATTTGGCAAAGCTATTTTAGGTTTGTTAAAGATCAATTGCAGTTTTCGGTCAAAAATAAAAAGATCCATTACAGATGGATGGTAAAAGGACCCTGAACACAAAAGTGGTTTTATGTATAATCTTAATTGTGTAGGGTCAGATGATAATTAACAACAAAATAATATTAAGAAGTTGAAATAAACCCCATTATCAAAAAGACAGTTGAAATAATGAAGAAAAGGGTATCTCATCGAGAATAAATGTGCTCTTTCATCTTTTAGTAGTAGGTAAGTGGGGACTGCGTATTTATAATCAAAATATGTTCAAAGTTTTAGTACTAATAATTTAGTATTTTCTCATGATTTTTAGGAATCCTTGAGATAATATTCAGAAAATTTTACTAATAAAATCTATCACGAGGATTAAAATCAAATTAACCAATTATCTGAAAATGAAAATTAATTACTCTAAATAATTGTTAGTAACAAATAGTGGCGTTATAGTGATAAAATATGCAATTTTCCTCTGGAAACGATTACTGTAAGTCATGTTAATTTCATCAGTAATTAGATTTACTACAAAACGTGTTGAGTGGATTATTCTATAGCTATATTCATTTTTAAGATTGAGTTGAATGAAACAAATTTTGGATTACCTCCATATTAGAAAAAGTTAGTCCTTGGTATTCACATAAATTTTATATTTATAAGTTTCTACTAGTAAAATTTAAGGATGATAAATTTCACTAAAAATAAAGTATTTAGTTTGCATAAATGCAATTAATCAATACATTTTTGATATACTGTCGAGTTGCAAAGCTTATCCATATATACTCTACATTAAACCTTGCAGGAAATGATCATAATTTCTAAGAATTTATACCTTATCTTCGCTTTGGAATCTATATATTTGACGTTATCTCAAATTGACCCCACTAAAAACCACAAGTAACCATCGAGGACCCATTCGAGTATAACACAACAAATGATTTGACATCAGAAATTACCTAATCGCCATCATATTTCCATATCATCTTGGTTGAATGTCAAAGGATGAAAATGTCATTGTGATGGTTTGTCTTTGAGACTTCGTGGACATACTTTAACGACTTGAGAAGAACTGAAGCCAAACATTCAGGGAAAGGATCGAACGACAGAGGAGGAAGGAAGAGTCACAATCGCAGCACGTGGCTGTCGCGTGGTATTTATTGAGAGCTCACTAACATTTTAATCATGTACATTCATTCCGGTTTTGGTTTAAGTTAACCACAATGTGTTTGTATCATTCTGAATATTGATCAGAAAGTTCAGAATTATACAAGACAATAACGATTGAGTTTTTTTTTACAGAACAAGTGTGATGTTGTTTACTTGTTGTGAAGACATTCTCATATTGTTTGAAAGTGTAAAAAACTCGAAAGAATAAAATATTGTTAAGACTTAAAATAATTTGTAGATATGAGAAAAAGAGATAGAGAGGCCCTAATCTACTTTACTTGGTTGATTTTGTCTTTCCGCTTCCATTAGATTCTGTTTAGTAGTGCACGAGTGGATTGGACAGGAGGTGGCAGACATTGAATGGAAAGATAAGAGCCTCTGCTTCCGGCTTATTAATATATAGTCTTTTGATTTTTTTCTATATGCTACTTTATAATTTCTCCTAAATTTTTATTATTTAAAGTTTTATCAAAAGATTTTTGTTCTTTGTTTTGTCTTTTCAGCCAAAGACTTTTTAACTACTACTAGATTTTTTACCGCGCTACGCGCGGACCGTGTATTTTAAATTTTACATTTAGTTTTATAAAATTTTAATTAATTATATCGTAATCAATTTATCGCTACTTGCGGATTGTGTATTTTAATTTGTTACACTTGTGTTTGGCCAAACAATTTAAATTTATTTTTTCAATGAAATATATAGTTTAGAATATATTTTACATGGATATAATTTTTGTATGTCAACTATACGGAAAAATCTATTATCTAAATTAAGATTTTTAGTAAGTTGAAAATGTAAATCTTTTTTTTTGTCATTGAAAATGTAAATCTATTATTTAGAAAATCAGTTACATTTGACCATTTTCTGAAAATAGTATTAATATATTATGTAATACAGTTTTTTTTCTTCATAAAAGTATTACATAATATATTATGTAATATATATTAGTTTTTGAGTTTCAACAGAATATGAAAAGAAAATTGCACTGAACTGAAAAGAAAAATTGCACTACTACATAAATGCTAGCAGTAAACTTAACTATTAACATCATACCGACATGTTAGTATTAAAATCAACTAATAGCATCATACGACGAATTATTGTAATAATAAAATAGATTTTCCTAATAAATTAATATACTCCATTTTGTTAATGTTTTTAGTATTCTTACAAAAGAATCCAAAATGGATGAATTTAATAAATTGAAGTTAAATTTTAGAATGGTAGCTAAATATATATATATATATATATATATATATATATATATATATATATATATGTGTGTGTGTGTGTATGTGTGTGTATTTTTAAAAAAGAGTGGAGAAGAAGAATAGAGGATGAATATTATTTAATAAAAAATCAATTTAAATAAACGTATTACATAAGATATTAGATGGTATGCCCTCTATAAGAACATCTAAAACACACAGAGACATCAAAAGATGAGACCAACCTCAACTTAGATCTCACATTATCCTTCTCAGTTTCCTCTATTTCCATCAGAAGGGTGTGTATTGCGACATTCTTCTAATGAGTAGTCCACTTGATATTGCCTTTTCATCTTTCTTTTCTCCACCATGTGCATCTTCAGACTTCTCTACTCTTTGTTTTCCACTCCTCTCTTGTTCTCCTTGGTCTATTGATGGAATTCAGATTTCTTGACCTGGTTAGAAGTAGTTACTTCTAATATTGGGTTCTAAGAGAAAACGGTAAAGCAACCTTCTTTTTCTGGTAATATTGTAAGAGATTTTATTGGTGAAATAAAGAGTGGCAGTAAAAAAAGAGGTGTGGCAGTCATGTGTGATCCATACTAAGCTTACGTCGAGTCTCTTTGGCAATAGCAAGTTGATCACCTATAATAAAACCAATACAGCATAAGAAAGATAAAGTATATAGATAGAGGTCTGAAGCTCTTCTAATGGTGTATGCACTATGTAAGGCAACCCACCAACGAATTCCCATGGACCACCAGAGCTTTTCTGGGGGTTTTGCTCAGGTACAATCCATCTTGCAACAGCTAAGGACCTCAGTCTACCCAGAGTGTACTTATCAATTGCTAAATGTTCTTTCTTCCTTAGATCAGCTCTTGTGTTGCAAAGATCAAGAATCTGAAAATCATTTAAGAAAAAGGTTTTAAATGTTAAATCATTGAAGAGAAGAAACAATTCTAAAATTAGAGGATAGGTAAAACAAAATTATTTCTTAGGTACCTACTCTAGAGCCTCCCTTTGCTTACTCGGAGCCAGTCTCCCGACTGATGGGATTGAACCTAAGAATCTCTCTAATACCAGATATTGCTTCTTTGGGGTCAGCAAGTATTCCAACCACAGTAGAATCAGTAGCATCTTGATTCTTTGTTCTTGAAGCTCTAGCAGCTAAAAAGTAATGATTTTTTTTCTCAACATTTTTGAGAATACAGAAAACTACAACATGAAACAGAGATTAAAATATCTATATAACGTATAAAATTAACCAAAAATAAAATACATCAGTTTCCTGTAGAACAAAAAAATTGAGACTTTAGATAAGATCAAACTCATATGATCGATTGGCTGAGCTGGTACTGGTGAGATGTCAGTGAAATAAACATCGACTTGAGACTTTTCGGTGGAGAGCTTACATTTTCCGGTGGATTTCATGGCATGGATGTAGCTTCTTCAAAGTAGATTTTGATTTTGGAAAGATTTAGGTTTAGACATAGGCTTTTTATAGGAGGAGGATCAAGGGAAGGTGAAAGAAATATTGAAGAAGAGTTTAAAGATTATCATTGATGATCTTCAGGTAACGCAAGAAACCATAAGTTGGAGAAGACGAAGTGGAAGAGGCGAAGGGGAGATAACCGCAAAACTTGACGCGTAATAGGTTTGGGGCTGGGAATAGGTTGAATTATATTGTTTTACAGAGCCCACTCCAAATACACTTTCTAACTCAGCGTACTTGACGTGGCCAAAAGAAACATTTTTATTGGTTTATTTTTTAATCTAACGTGGACATCCTCCCTATTGAGTATTATGAACTTTTAGTATTAGTAGATTTGAAGGCATTCATTTTCTAAAATCAAATTTTACATTGGCCCAGTATCATACATAAGCTGCACGGCCTTGGAAAGCCCAAAAGAGAGAAGTTTAAAAAAAAAGCTAAAAGGCCGAGCTCTAGCACTAGCAGCATGGCTCTCCAAAAGTTTCTTTTTTTTTTTTTTTTTGGTAAAATGTTAAATCTCCAAAAGTTTCATTATGACAATTGTTTTTTTTTTTTTACTGAAGGCATACATTATGACAATTTTCTACATCAAAAATGTATCAGGATGCAACTTGTGGAATCTACAGCTTCAAAACTAGTGAAACTAGATAATTAGATGTAGCTGAAGCAATCAAATGGCTAAGGCCGAGTATGGGGATCACGTTGACGATGAGTTTGAACTTATATATATAATTAAGCGAGTCTCGAGAATTGGTAGATAGTCCGCGATATTGACATATTGTCCCCAACCGTAGGAAGTTAAGGAGATGGGTGCAAGTCCCATTTAGATATATTCGAGCTCTATGTCTTATTCGAGATGGACATACTTACTAAGTAATTTGCGTATCAAAGCTGGAACTATAGGAACCTTAAAACGAACTAAAGGAAAAAGTTAACTTATTTGCCATTAACATTATAGTTTGGATAGTTAGAAACAAAGATAACTCATTGATAATTAAAACCTTTGCTAGAGAATACAATTTATATATTTCATTTGAAAGTAATATTTTTAAAATCAACTTTTTGGAAGAGGATGGTTTACGCTATATCATTATATTATCAACCGTCTAATCCAAAATCTACTGAGACATACATAATCGGGTTCCAAACTTCAGAGTTATATAGAGGTTGATATTTTTATATAATATTAATACATATGATGTTGATATTTTTATATAATATTAATACATATAAGTGAATATTCTTCAGACAAGCAATAACAATGACTACCGGTATATAATTCGTTTTACAATTAAGTCTTTTTTTTTGTCGTCAACAACAATGACTCAGTATACAATGACTATTAATATATAATACGTTTTAAAATTAAGTCTTTTTTCAGAAAATATTTATATATTTTTTGCAACAAATCTTTATTTTTAAATGAAACAACTGTAAATCTTTTCAGTAGTTTGGTTGTGTATTTCTATATATTTTGTCTTTTTCATTTCAGCTATTCTAAGGTACTATTTTTATAAGATTCATTTGAATAGTTTTTTAAATGATTTATAATCACAGAACAATACATTTTGTTTAGGATGAAATCAAATTTTGTTATTTTTCACCAATTTTAAGTAGAAAAGTATTTATACCTGAACATAGAGACTAAATGCAACCCACTATATGCCTTTGGGTTGGTATATGATATGGAGGCCACATCAATGCCCCATGTGGTATCACTTAGTTTAGGTATTGAGCGTACTAATAGAACGGGAATAAATACATGAACTTACAAATCCATTTTTTTCTATTCGTTTTAAGAAAACTTTTATTAGGTTTCCATCATCATCACAAAACATATTATATTAGAGATGCAATAGCAAAATAATACACATCTAGTGCTATTTAATAAACATTTGTATTTAGAATGATGATGTTCTGTTAGTTTCCTCAATGCATTGCTATGTGATAATAAACTAATTTTGCCAATTAATTTTGCCAATTAATTTTGCGAACATTTTGAAGAATAGGCCACAAAGAAACCGGTGGACTGATATGTACAATTTGGGGAAATTTTGTATGCTAAACTTACGTACCTAATATAAAACTTTATATAGATCTGTGAATGAATATGTTTAAGGCTCGGAATGGTTCTTGACTTAATTTCCCATAAAACAAAAATGCCAAAATAGACCAGAGACTTGAAATGGACATATAAATGTTAGCGTTCAAAGAATCTAAATAAAAGGCCTTCCTCGCTCTTCGTTTTTGGAATCTGTCTATTTATAGAGATATATAGTTTTCAGAATGTAAATGCACGTATAATTAGAGAAATGAGATAAAACAAAATTGAGTTTCATTTAACAAACCAGAAATAATGTATGTTCTGACATTTCATCGCCAATGAAAGCACTTAAGCACATATAAAACAAATTCATATATTAACTATTAACAAATTAAAAAGAGATTTTTCATCTACTATATTTTAAAAGAATGAATGAGCCAACTCTATCATTTCCATTTTAGCATCTTTAGATTTTTTTTTTTGGAACTTTAGCATCATCAGCATCGAGCAGATCAACAACAAAAAAAGTAAAGAAAAAAAATAGCAAAACATGTATTTTTGCAAGTACCCGGTCCTACATTATTTCAGTTGACAATTGATATAGTTACTGATGATATACTATATATTTTATTATTTTGATGATATCTTAATATATATTTTAATCTAAATTTATTAATTTTTAGTGCTTACTTGTGTTTTTACACTTTTTACAAATAATATATATGTTTTTGGATAAACAAAGATAAAAATCAAACATTCAAAAACTGTGTGACTTTCAAACGTCATAATACGTGCATCAAACGAAGAACGGCTATAATGAATTTGCATATTACTAATCCTTAATTAAATTTAAAAACTTCAAAATTTATCTTCATTAAACAGAGAATAAAAATTATAGAAAAGAAGAGTTTTACAATTTTAAAAAGGAAATGTGTGATAATTGCTGAAAATTATTCTAGATCTAAAGGGAATTCCACCCATGACAGTAAATATAGTATTGAAACTATACAAAATTTGGTGTTTTGGTGCAATACTTTTTTGTCTTTAAACATAAATATCAAATTCACACAAAAATAATATTATACATTCTTATGCTTTTTAATTTGAATAACATATAATTGTTAAATAATTTTTATTACAATTTATATTTTTTTGTTAAAGTTTTGTAATGTTATGTTTCTATAAAACTATTAGTTACAATTAAAATTTCATATTATTAAAAATAAAATATAAAAATATGTAGAATATTTTATTTTGTTAAAATATGATGTAAATGATAATGTTTATTTAATAAGTTTGTTAACTGAAAAATAAAATATTTTTTTTTAGTTTTGTGAAAATAAAAAGATAAATACAAAATAATAACATGTATTTATTTAAATTATAATTTTTAAATAATTATTAAAACTAATTTGACTATGTTATTAAATAATATAAAAAATATTTCAACAACGTAAAATTCTAGATAGGTAAACTAATTTAGCTATGCTAACTAATAAAATAATTTAACTATGCTAACTAATACTCTCTCTATTTTCAAAAATATTGTTTTTTAGATTTTTTTTTCACAAAAATATATTTTCTATATTATTAATTATTTTGTATACTTTTGAGAATATTTGAATTGATTAGATTTTACTGGTGGATAATTATTGGAAAGTATATAGAAAAATAAACATAAATTAAAATATAAACATTTATTAAACTTTTGATAAGCGTGAATACATTAGAAAATTATATTTTCAGAAATGGAAGGAGTAGATTGGTGTTGCTCTTCACAAACCTTAATTCCATTCCCTATATCACAAGTCACAATTAACTATTGCCCCTAATTAATCAAATTTTAATATCCACTTTTGTGTCCACTAGTTTCTCCAAATCACTTCCTTAAAGCAGGATTATCTCGGGCTATTAGCAAGGTTCTTAGGGGTAGGATCCACTGTTTTTTTAAAACTCACCTCTTAGAGCACCTCCAATGGGAGGTGCTTAAGTTTTTTTTAAAAAAGTTAATAAACAATGATGTCGCATCGATGAACAGTGTAAGAGTTGGTTCCTAAACTCCCTATTTAAGAACCAACTCTTACACTGTTCGCAGGCCCGACTGCCAAGTTTCGGTCCGCGGGTGATTCTTTTATTTTTTTTTAGTTCTGAAAAAATAATTAAAAAAAATAAAATAAGAACTTTTGATAGAGTTCAGGGATGGAGATGTCCTTAAAACTTTTCTGCAAAAGCCAGCTCTTGGGAAGTTCTTGTATTGTTCACGGGCTCCACTTACACGTGCCGGCCCGTGATTAGTTCATTTTTAAAAAAAAAAGAAAAAAAAAATTA
The DNA here is from genome assembly GCA_905132765.1 of Moricandia arvensis. Classification (NCBI taxonomy): domain Eukaryota; kingdom Viridiplantae; phylum Streptophyta; class Magnoliopsida; order Brassicales; family Brassicaceae; genus Moricandia; species Moricandia arvensis. The sequence continues at coordinate 12,475 of CAJHQP010004678.1, read as the reverse complement.
AAGAGCTCTTAGAGTTAAACATGGTCTTACGTATTCAGAAGATCGACTAATTAATTTACATCACAACTGTTACAATCACAAGATATTACTATCCATTATTGATAGTCTTTTTTCTTTCTTTTACCGTTGAAAAAACAAAACCAAATATTTCTTTGGCATACTATTATCAAACTACCACAACAACAAAATCATGCCCATTCTCCCTCGCCTCTCTTTATATAAACAACACTCCTTAAAAGTATTCACCAATAACCATTCTCAACTTCCGTATCTCCCTCTCTCTCCTCTTTTATCTGCTCTCTCCAGCTTATTCACTGATGGGAGCTCAGGAGAAGCGGCGTCGTTTCGAGCCGATATCAAGTTACGAGATAAAGGACCGGTCGAACCAAACCGTGGCCGCGGACCTTGACGGGACCTTACTAATCTCTCGTAGTGCATTTCCTTATTATTTCCTCGTGGCCCTCGAAGCAGGGAGCTTACTCCGTGCCTTGATCTTACTCGCATCCGTACCGTTCGTTTACCTCACGTACCTCTCCATTTCCGAGACCCTAGCCATCAACGTTTTCATCTTTATCACCTTCGCGGGTCTCAAGATCCGAGACGTCGAGCTCGTGGTCCGTTCCGTCCTTCCAAGGTTCTACGCCGAGGACGTGAGGCCAGACTCGTGGAGTATCTTCAACACGTTCGGGAAACGTTACATAGTAACAGCGAGTCCACGCATCATGGTCGAACCGTTCGTGAAAACATTCCTAGGAGTCGATAAAGTTCTTGGAACAGAACTCGAGGTTTCCAAATCGGGTCGGGCAACCGGTTTTGTCAGAAGACCAGGTGTTCTTGTCGGACAGAACAAACGCGAGGCTGTTTTGAGAGAGTTCGGTGGCGTTGCGTCTAGTTTACCTGATTTGGGGCTTGGCGATAGTAAGACTGACCACGATTTCATGACAATTTGCAAGGTAATTTCGCCATTCACTCTTCTTTTTCCTATGATATGTCATTTTCGTATCTTTTTATTACTATCTAACTCATTAAATACTTATTCACGACATTATGAGAATATAACTATATGTTGATGGAAATTGGACGTACGTGCAACTTTTTTGGTGTAGTAGTTATTATGTTGTCCTGTGATGTTTATTGTTTACTATCCTTCCTAATAAATATTGGCCAATCATATATATATTTTAAATGTGTACTAGCACTTAGTGACGATAAAATCAGGTAAATAACTTGAAAAGTTTAGTAAAAAAAAAGGTAATAACTGTAGCTAACTTATTTGTAAAAATTTCAAGTGAAACTGGAGACTCTGATAAAAGTAACACCGTTTTTTTTTTTTGTCTTCATGGTAAGCCATAATCATATTTTTCTCTGTTATCCTTGACTCTCTTTTCATGTAGTAAACTGCTAATCATATACTATACTAACTAATTATATAAATTAATCCTACAGAAATTACTTACACATGTAATCTGGATACATGATTTTCTAACCACTAATAAATTTTGATAGTAACACATGTCTCTCTCGTGACTACTTTGGTGTCGCATCTCCATATTCTACATGATAAGAAAAAAATGAAAAGTGCATGCTACTAGACAATTACGTACCAATCACAACTACTTTCGTGCTTCAATTAAATATAACAAAAAATTTGTGATTATTGACTGCAGGAGGGTTACATGGTACCACGTACCAAAATCGAACCGTTACCAAGGAATAAACTCTTAAGCCCTATAATATTCCACGAGGGCAGGTTAGTCCAACGACCAACGCCGTTAGTTGCACTGTTAACTCTCCTTTGGCTTCCCGTCGGTTTTCTAGTCTCTCTTATTCGAGTCTACACGAATATTCCGTTACCTGAACGCATAGCCCGTTACAACTACAAGCTCACAGGGATCAAACTAGTCGTCAACGGCCACCTTCCTCCACCGCCTAAACCTGGCCAACCAGGCCACCTGTTGGTCTGTAACCACCGGACCATCCTAGACCCGGTGGTGACAGCTGTCGCCCTCGGTCGGAAAATCAGTTGCGTGACCTACAGTATCAGCAAATTCTCCGAGCTAATCTCTCCAATAAAAACCGTTGCGTTGACTCGTCAGCGCGAGAAAGACGCAGAGAACATCAAGCGTCTCTTGGAGGAAGGCGATCTTGTGATATGTCCCGAAGGAACCACGTGCCGTGAGCCTTTCCTTCTCCGGTTTAGCGCCATGTTCGCCGAGCTCACGGACCGGATCGTTCCCGTGGCTATCAACACGAAGCAAAGCATGTTTAATGGTACAACCACACGTGGCTACAAGCTTCTTGATCCTTACTTCGCGTTCATGAATCCTATTCCCACGTACGAGATTACTTTCCTTAAGCAGCTACCGGCCGAGTTGACATGTAAAGGAGGCAAGTCACCGATAGAGGTGGCCAATTACATACAGAGGGTTTTGGCAGGAACGTTAGGGTTTGAGTGCACCAACTTCACAAGAAAGGATAAGTACGCAATGCTGGCTGGTACCGACGGTAGGGTTCCGGTGAAGAAGGATAAGATATGATCATTGCTTGGAGATGAACAATGATTTGGCTGGTTAGCTATTATTATTTAAGGGGCAAATAATTTGATAAGTTTGTTTCTATCGTCTTCTATGCTTCCATGATTGTTTCTTCGCAAGCTTTTTTTTGTAATATTTCCAAGTTCTACTTTTAGTACAATAACGATTTAAGAAAAACATAAAATTTGGTATGAACATTTGCTTGTCAGTTGGTTGTATACTTATATATATATATATAATATTTGTTAATATGTAAACATACTATTTTTCTTATAAAACATAAGTGTATAACTATGACGGCATGTGACAATTCGTACATATGAATGTAGTATAGCAAAAGTCACAACCACTAAAGATCCAATGTACTGTCATAACCACTGAAGATCAAATGTACGTCTGGATGTCATATAATAAGGCATAACAATTAAAACTAAAATTAAATTTATTTTTATTTTATACTATATAGTAGCTAATATATATCGGATCACGCTCATGTCAGGAACAACAACAATGCATTAAATTCACAAATTAACTACACCTTTTAAATCGACCAAAATAATTCATCTGTTGTTACAAAATAATTTTTATTTTTGACTTTTGACAGATAAGAAAGTTATTGCACCACATGGGAAAACACGATGAAAAGTCTCGTTACACCTCTGAAAAGTGTTTCTCGAGTTTTAGTTTATTTTGAAGTTAAATCAAGAACATGCTACAGGTTTATATATACATATTGAGATGGAGTTTGGCAGTTGTAGTGTTCTATGGTGGACCAGTTATGACTTATGACTATAACTCTTTTGTCTATGGAGATCTTTGGCTGGTGACATTTAATTATGGTAACTATGAAAAATCCAGACCGGGTAGAAATTTAACGATTCAAGATCATGATCATAATTGTTGTAGCAAGCCCGTCTTTAATTGACTCAGAACTGTGGTTTATGTTTTGACGCTAACCAAAACTCTTATGCCAAATAACAAAATCGGGTTTATAGTGCACCAGTTTGTTTTCAAATTTAGCGTCAAAACTTATTTGTGAATCTTCTTTCAAGTTTTGTTTTAGATGTGTCGATTTATCAAAATAACTTGCTGCATTTAACTACTATATTATTATCTCGTTTCATATCATCTGCCATTTATAAAATTTTTTTTGTCACAAAAGAAATATCGTTTTCGACTTTTAATACAAAATTTATTAATTTTAATCTATAATTTATTTTTATATTGATTGAAATATGGTCAAATATATAAGTAATAGTGTTTTATATAAAAATTATATAAAATTAATTATTTCTTTAATATGTGTGTATAAACTTAAAATAACATTTAAAATAAAACGGATGGAGTAGTTGACTATAATTTATTAAAAAACACTTAAATAATCATTTAATTAAAGCTAATTTTGTTGGATAAAGAAAAATAACAAAATACCCCAGTTTTACAGTTCTGTCCGTTTTCTAACTTTAGCTTCGGTTTCATGTTAAATTTTAACCAAGCGTAAATTGGCAAACCTGTCGAGTGTGTACAATGAATTTGCGTTGTCCATACTCGGTACATATCATTTACTTGACAGATCTACCAAGTAGTAATAATCTATTTAGTCTACCAAGAAAACGCATATCAATTTAAATGATGAATCTAGTTAGGTGCATACCATTAGTTCGATATTTGGTTATATCAACTTGTATGTCTTTGCAAGTACACTAGTTAATCACGGGTTTCAATTATTGGATACAAGCAGCACATTCTGCTCTCGAGTCGCTAGATCTATAAATGGAATAATGAATAGATAATAAAAAACTATGACCATTGTTGGGTCTACTATTGTCATATGATTATGACTCGGCCATTAATTTTCATCACGAGGGTATATCTACTTAGGCACCCTCTTAAATATTTGAACAACCATTGTGCTTCGATAACAACCTCTCCTTCTGCGAATATTTATTCCCCAATTTATATTTATTTGGAAGTTTTCAATAAGTTTCGGAACTTGACTTTCATTTATTATCTTTTGATCTTATGGAACAATTGCTGATTGCACAGATGTAGTAAGTAGATAATTAGATATTAAAAGAAATAAGATTTCTTATCAACCGTGGCAAATTAGTTGATTAATTAAAACTCTTAGATTAACTAGTAAATATTTTGGAAGTCACATATTTAAATCGAAATATGAAGAACTTAAATATGTGACTTCTGAAATATATTTACTAGTTACATATTTAAATTTTATTATAGAAAAAGTATGGGTTTAGGGATCTATAATTCTTAATCATAGTCAGATTTCACATGCGGTTAAATTAAAAAGTTTATTACCAAGCAACTAATTTTTAATTTATATCTGGATGGGTTATTTCTGAGTACGAAACTTATCATCTTGCAATGAACCGTAGGCTTCTAACATTGGGTCTACTCGGGCTCTGAGGCCCATTAAGTAAAACTATTAGTATTGAATTATTGATCAAGCACGAGTAAAGTCAACTTGAAATCGGCGCCGTTTTCTTCACCGGCGCTTCTGTGCACCATCTCTTTCCTTCACTGAATGTTAATATTTTCTCACTGTTTCTCCTCTGAGACCACGAAAGAAGCGTCGACGAAGATTTCGTCTGCGTCAAGGCTCTATCTACTTCCTCCATCGCTGTCTGACTTAGTTTTTCTGTTTCTTGAGTTTCACGTTTGAATTCGAGTGATCCAATGATTTTCCCGAGACCTAGGTTTTGTTTTTCCTGTTCTTGAGTTACACTTTTGAGTTCGAGTGATCCAATGATTGTACAGATACCTAGGTATCCGTTGGTGAGAGACTGAGAAAGATGTCGTGTTCTTCCTCGAGAAAGTGTTGTAACTCTGTCTTTGTTTTTTTTATTTTTGAGTATTATTATTGATTTTTTTTTTTGTATTTGGCCATTAATTATGTTTTGGATGGTTTACAGCTTGATTACTACAATAATGTATCTTCAGATTTCTGAATAATAAAATAACATAAATCAATAAAACCAGCCTTGTTGATTGCTATGACTAACACTAGTTTAATCAGAGGATAATAAACAATGTTTAAGCCCCTCTCTTAAAATTATAAAACCGACCAGCACGTCTTTGCCTCCGTTAGCCTTGGCTTGAATGTCCTTTGTTAGCATTGTTAGTCGTTTCCACATGAAAAGTTAGCTGATGGAGTATTAATGGCGTCTTATCTGCGAGTTATTGGTAAGTTCTTTTTGTGATCTTGTTTGATAATGGAGTAACACATTCAAACTTTCATACATTGATCATTTTCTAGTCAAAACATGTTCAACATGTTGGCTTTGATGCTCAATGCCTTTTAGTAACACCCTTGTATGTTTTGGTTTATTGATTTTTTCAGTTCTATCATGGGCTTTTACTGTAGCGTGGTTTACCCTCTGGGTGTTAGTGATATACTTAACGAACGAGATTGAAGCTCAAGTTCACGGACGCAGCTGCAGTTGTGAATGTGTTTGCTGGTGTATCAGCCGTTGCTCATCTTGGCGTGCAGTTCTTAGTTGATGTCTTTATTGGTCCCTTTTGGATGCTCTGCCTCTCTACTTCAGCATTCAGATTCGTAAGATCTTATAGACCTCCTCTCAGCTTTGTTTTTTGTAGTATGGTTTTTGCTCTTATGCTCTTTGGTGTTTAGGGTTTTGGGTTCTTGGCGATATCAGCGTCACCAATACTCTCTGGTGGAGGACAAAAGGGTCTTTTCTACTTTGCCCTAGCCATCATATCCGTTGGTATATTTGGACGGTCAATCTCGTTAGGAGTTTTTTACTAAGGACCAAATTGAAGACAGTGGGAATCCAGACATGCTCACTAGCTTTGTCATTGGTAACGTTGGGAACTTTGTGTTCCCTTTACTTGCTGCTACTGCACTTCCTCAGATAAGTCTGTGGACAGTGGTTTGTAAGATTCGCAGTCCCTGCTGGCTGCGAGGTTTTAGCAATGCTGATCTTTCTTTCTGGTGCTTGTTCATACAAACGGGAGCAACCTCGTGGGAGTCCTTTGACAACAGTGTTCCGGGTCTTTGCTGCTTCTGCTTCCAAAATGTCTAGTGGATATCAAAACAACTCAAACCAGCTCTATGAAGATACCGAGTGTGGTCTTGATGTGACGTCCCACACAAGTAGCTTGAGGTTTGATACATGTTTAATGACTTAGCTCTTGTGTTGTTTATGTATGTAGTTCTTGATTCTTGTTTTTTTCAAAACTCAGGTCCTTGGACAGAGCTGCGATGATACTACAAACCGAGCCCTTGGAACAACAGAGGGGAAACAGATGGAGACTTTGTAGGGTGACAGAAGTGGAGCAAACGAAAAGCGTGATACGCACGGTTCCTTTGTTCACCACATCTCTTATCTCCGGGATAGTTTTCTCCCTTGGTAACACTTTCTTCCTCGAACAAGCAAACCATTTGGACTCTAAGCTCGGATCTTGGAACCTCTCTCTCCCACTCCTCTTACTCTTTAGTGAAGCTGCAAGGCTAGGTTCTCGAGAACTATGCGTCATGGCTGCAAAACGTAACGCCAAGTTACCAAAACAAACCAAAGCACCATATGGTATACCAGTCTCCATCATCCTATCGATATTCTGCTGCGCCATTGCTGCTCATGTTGAGTCCATGAGGCTCAAAGTGGTTAGAACTCAAGAGACTGTCCCCATGAGTGTTTTCTGGCTGCTTCCACAGTACGTTCTCCTCGGTTCAATCACAGGGATATACGAGAACAGCTTTGCGCTTTACCTAGAAGAAACAGTCCCTGAAGAGTTGAGTCAATACATGATTTTGTTTAAGGTGCCATCAGTATGAAACATCCAAAAGAATCAGTTCTCAACACCATATTCTATGCCACACCAGTTACTTCTTTCCTTCATCCCAAGTTCTCAACCAGTCTCTTGTCTCTAGTAAGAATACAAACAATACTAACTGTGCAAACCACTTGGCACATAGATAAACCAACACTAATTTTGTTGGTTTATCTAAGAGTGTGACAAGACTAACTTTAAAATTAATCTAATAAACTCTCAATGACTTTTAAGAAACAAACTAAAGTAGGTTATGTCTTAACATGTGGAAAATCAAATCAAATCTAACATTATGAAAGTGAGATTACAAGAATAATTAAGAATCAGTGATCTTGCTTCAAAGTCAAATTTGTAATCATATGGAGATACTTCTCTGTTACTTACCAATGGCATCAAAATGGAACCCACCAACCATCAAATTTAAAGAACAAATTCACCAATAATTTGAAAAGTTATTAATGCGGCAAGCATTGTTTAAATGCATATATATTTCTGTTGTTACACAGTAGCGATATATTGGTCGTGGAATATGCATAATACTTAATTACTAAAATCTAGTGGGGTATATAGAATAATGTAAAAAAGATCAATTCACGCATTACTAATTAATTATGAGTTGGAAGTTTATAATTAACCAGTTCAAAAAAACCATATATAGCAGAAAAAGTAAATATTCAAATTTAACTATACGTATGAAATTTAAAATATAATACAAAAGTAGTGTACTAATCCACTATACTCTCTACTATAAGTTAAGAAAAATTCTTATGATAATTCACATAAAGTCCCAAGGTGAAGCTATAAAATTGGCAACTTGTTGAGGAACAAAAGCATATTAATCATTATGGCTTTTTGTTTATGGTCTCCTTTAGGCTCTCTATAGATTCACATTCTCTTGTCAACTTCCAACTTAGAAAGTCATTTTGAATAAAATAATTGAGAAAACAGAGTATTTAAAAACCAACACAAAGCCATGTTTCGATTAGAGATTTGTCAGCACAACAAGTTGTAATTTTAGATTAAATAAATGGAAACCCCACTTTACATATAAACTTCAAGCTTTATATTCGTAAATATATAATTAGTTCCAAACTACCGCACCCATTTAAAACTGTGTTTTATCTTGTGAAAAAATATTTTCTATAAAATTATATTACTACATGATAATAAACTTTCTCCTACAGGACTATATGGTCTTACGAGCTTAGCATTGACTGCTCTCTTTTTTTCCCTTTTTACGCATTATATCTAATTTTAGTCCCTATCTTCACACTGAGACTTTAATAAAGCACAGATTATTAATTGCAAAATATATAATACAGAGAAATAGTATAATTATTTTATTAATGCAAAAATCCATCAATAATGGACAACAAATCACACATGACACAACATAGAAAATTGTAATAAGCAATTTGAGCTCACAAGAGTTCCAAATCACACAAAACACTCAACAATTAAAATAACCAAAACCTAGTTAATTTGCTGAAATGCTCGTTGAATCAACCACAAAAATAAACAATAAATACCTCGAAAAGAAACATAAGAGCAACTATTTTTTTTGTATATGCACGCCGATCAATAAAAACAAAAAGAGTAAAAAAAAATTATTAATGATTATTAACTCGGTAACCTCTCCGAGATCTTCACCTTGTGCTACATTTGGAGATACGCATTGTACGATTCAAACTGCGATGCGTTTAGAAAACTTTGCTCCTGCAGTTTTGCCATGTAAGGCGTTGACGACATCCCAAGGAGCGTTTCTTGAAACGCGTTTTGATTGTAAAACGCAGCCGAAGTTTCATCGTATATCGTTTGACCTTCCCACTGGTCCGACGCCTCTCGCTGGCTTCCTCCTAGTGACGGTGGTGAGCACGGTGCATTTGCCGTATCGGCGGTTGAGGCATCAGGAGTGTCTGGAATGTTGACGGTGGTGATATCATGGATGCTTGAACGGCGTTTGTCTTTGCCGCCGTTGACTTGCCTTATAAAATACTTTTGAGCGTGACTAGCGACTTGCGTTGGCGTCCGTGTGGTCACGAAGTTTCGTGCTATGTTTCTCCAATCGCCTTTTCCATATTTTTTCAGACCCATCAGAAATTGTCTGCGTATTCATTAAATTAAATCAAATCAAACTCAAACCAAACAGAGTCTAACACATAATACCACTAATCACATACTTCAACTTCATATTATAAGAAAGAGATTATATTTCATGTGTTGTGCTTATATTAATCTTTCATGTGCCATTAATACGTATGATGTAATGCGCGTGACTGTAAATTAATTAACCGCACCAAGATTCAATTAAATCATTTCACAAACCAAACAAGAAAGAAGCAAGATTTCATCTGCTCTGTATATAGCTAATTTACCCATGATTCATAATCTCAAAACATGAAAAATGTTTTAAATCAAAGTTTTATTCATAAAGTCGTTTAAATTCATTAAAATTTGGTTTGAAAAGTCATACTATAGATCTAAAAAGATACTAAAATCTTTTAAAATTCTAAGTCAAGTCCTAAAAGTCGTTCTAGAGTTATAAAAACAAAAGTAACACTAAAATAATTATTTCGTAAAAGTAAAACCGATGGAATATAAACATGTATCATCTACTACTACTAATATGTAACGTACGCACTAAGGATGCATTTTGTGTGTTGGTGGATGACTGTAATGTCTTGATAAACTATAGAATATAAATAATTATATGACCATAGTTATAATGCGTATCTTTATACGTATATACATAAACACGTACGTATGTGCAAGTGCAGGGTCCAAATCTATGTTGTTACCTGTGTTCTTCTTCGGTCCATGGAACACCTTTCTTCCTTTCATGCTCAGCTGCTCTCGCGGCGGATCCTCTCTTTCCTCCGGCGGCGGAGAAGTAATATCCGTTCATGTTGAACCCATTGTTTCCAGCGTCGTAGCCTCCCCAGTCAAGTGTGAATGAATCTGAGGCGTAACCAGGGATCGGGATAAGACCAGCTTCTATGTCGCTGACGTCTTCTTCTAGCTCTCTGTATTGTTTGATGACATCTCCGACTGTTTTGCCGGGGAGCATGGCGGCGACTTTGAACCATCTGTCGGGAGTGTCTTTGTCGTAGAAGGCTAAAGCGTTTTCGAACTTCTTGTTTTCTTCAGCTGTCCACTTGGTTGATGTGTTGTCTTGGAACAACCAGTTTGATGTCTCTAAGTATGTTGCTGGTGACATAACTTCGAGTCCTCTGCTCATCTTCTTTTTCTTTTTCAACGGTTCTTGATTGGAGTTAAAGAACCAAGAACAGAGATTTTGATTGTTTTATCAATGGTGGAAAGAGAGGAGAGAGAGTTTGGGACTTTGATCTATGAAGATGGCATTTTTTCAAAAGGAATCTAAGAGAGAAAGAGAGATGATAAGCATCTAATAAGATAAGAGAATCTAAAGGAGGAGAACAAGAAGAGATGCTTTTTTGTTTCTCTCCAGACTCTAAGGACAAGAAGAAGATTAAAGATTCTGTTTCTGAGTGTTGTTGTCTGGACGATAAACACTTTTTACCAAAACCAGTTTCTTATTGCTAGATCCGAATCTAGAGAAGATAAATAAATGAAGAAAAAACAGAGGATCTCACTGGAGAGCAATGGAGAAACTCAGGTTGGCTGAGAACATTAAAGCTGAGAAAGTGAATAAAACTTTTCTTCCTTCTCCTGAACTCTCAAGTCTAAAAGGGAAGAGAGAGAGAGAGGGGAGAGGAGAGTTGTATGAAACAGGAATGATCTGAGAGTGAGAGATGAGTTAAAAAGCTGTTGAGCTGTGATTGTCTATGCCTATTTCCCATACAAAGTTTTCTGAGCCTTTAAATTATTATATTTATATTAAGATCTACTATTTTTTGTAACTTTTTTAATTGCTTGACTACCCAATGGAGTTCTTGGGCTAAAAAAATATTCTATTTACAGAACTTTTTTCTTTTAACAATTTTCAATATAAGATAAAATAACTTTGTTGGTATACAGTAGTTTTAAGTTACTTGAATTAAAACAATTAATGCTATAGGATAAATGTATTTCTCTAAAATGCTTGTAAGAAGTTTTGATGAATTTTATGATGCTTATAAAACGATGTTACTGTTGATTTATAAATCATGAAATAGTTACATTTTTATGTAATTTTCTTAGGTATGTATTCCACATCAACTAAGTATTATTAGGTATTACTATGATTCAAATGAAATTAAAAAGGTGGCATTTCAAAATGAGATTAGTTGATATCAAACATTTTTTTTAATATTTATTTTCAGAATACATTTTGATTCAATCAACCAATGAACACTCCTCGCTGTATAGTCTGTGATTGGCCTTCACATAAATATAAATAAAAGACATGTGTCGTCTTAGAAGAGGTGATCACACGTGTATAGATCTCATTTGTTCTCAATGAACTTATGCTTTCAGGACCGTTGATTGATTCATTTCTAATCCTATTGGTTTATGTATTTGTTCTGTGGATGCAAATAATAATATGACTCTTAATGGGAGAGATATTTTGCGGCTTAGTTGTTGCCTAATTATAGGTCAAAGACGTTTATAGAAGAACCAATCAGAGACTCAGAGGAGACACACAAACGAGGAGCAACCTTCATTGGCTAGCAAGATTTAAGGTCGGTTAAAAAGTAAGTATTTTAGTAGTTCTCCATGGTGTTGACACTTAACCTTTGGGGCACATGAGTTGTTTGTTTGCATATATATATTGAGATGCTTTATTTTATTTTTCTGTTTCATAATTTGGTAACAGTATATTTCTGGACCACAGTTATGATAATATAGAAAATGGGAGAATGAAGTTGAATCTATATTTTGAAATTAGGATGCTAGGAAACTTGAAACAACATTATTCTACTACGAACCATGCTTGTATATGAAGATAGACACTAAGACACACATGTTTAGTCTCAATCCCAAATACTTATACAAACTACATAAAGCTTACTTAGCAAAAAAAAAAACAAACTACATAAAAACTTACACCAATTGGCATATAGAAGGGATTTTTTTAATCTAATCCTGCTAATGAAGTAGTAATGAAAACGTAGTGGTCACTGCTTTATCGGTCAAGATTGAAAATCTTATTTTGGATGCTTTTATCT
>CAJHQP010004677.1:0-52941 GCA_905132765.1 Moricandia arvensis | reverse complement strand
ATTTTGGATTTATACTATAAATGGAATGTAAATGGCTCGTAGAAAGCATAAGACCACAACACAACAACTGCAACTAGATGAGGTGCTGACTAATATATATCAACCAATTTTCATTTTAACATAATCTTGTGTTTATCAATCTAGAGCTTACTTTAATTAGTGTCAATATTAGATAAATAGAAGATATAGTTGATTTTTTTATATAAAACAGAACTTAGATAACAGGCTTCTGGTATGTGCAAATCTTTGTTATTCTATCATTCAACACCACACATCTTAAAAAACTCATCATCATAATAACCTAATCATAAAACATACTTTACTACTTACACATGAACATAAAGCAGAAATCTACAAATATACGATGATTACTCAATTAGTGATTATAAAAGCAAAACCCCCTCTTCAGCTACGCACATAAGCTAATTTTTCATTTTATATAGATATAAATTCCTCTTCATTGTAGTTTATAGTGACCCTATTATAACAAGAAATCATACAATAATTAAAACGGCATACTTCTGTTGACTAAGCACCTTATAACATAAAAGTAATAAAATATATATGCCTAGTAAAGCTATGTTTAAATTATACATGGCAAGATACTGCTATTCTTAGATCATATTCTCTTGATGATAACTGGTAATGCTAATGAACTCATAATAATCATATACAATCTTCTGTGACTAGTAACAACAAAACGAGAAGCGAAAGTCGACTCCAATTCAAAATTTCTAAAATTTTGAAAAATACTCGTTGGAGTCATGAATGTATATTTATAAATGGATCACTGATAAATGATATCTAAAATATGGTTATATAAAACTGATAACATGACTTAATCTAAACAATCTATGGTAAATAGGAAAAATAAAATTCTAAAACTAATAGAAAACATGACATACTAAATAAAAATAACATGACAGAATAAACAAAATACACTTTAAATCATGCCGAGCGTATGACAAATCAATTAAACTTATACTACTTAAATAAAATAGATATCTTGATACATGAATAACCAAAAAAGTTATTTACCACATAACAAGGCAGCCCATTTAATAAGGAAAAAAGTTTTCACTTTTTACCGAATACAATTTGCATGATGCACAGTGCTTCAATTTACGCATCATTCAATAAACAAATGATCGTCATCTTCCGAGAACAAGCGAAATACACATAAATTTATGAATGACAATAGTGATACGTTAAAACTATACTTTTAACAAATATTTAGGAAACATCAACACCTCACGTTATTAACATCAAATCCTAGTACATTTATTCCACATAAAATGTGACATTAAATACCCTTAATTATATATTTTGACTTGACGGTAATTCATAAAATATTAATTCAAAATTCTGTAATTTTAGCTATATTCTCATTGTAACAGCAGCACGAATCATGCAATACGTCATGTTACATGTCTCAGACTCACAGCACCATCAATCACATGCAAAGAAGACTGTGATATAAATAAATACAAACAGTCAGAGAAGAAATTCAAGCTACCCGGCATCGGGCATAGACATAAAACTCTCGATCCTCTACCGCCGCGCGAACCACGGCGCACAGGAGTTCTTGGGCACCGTCAACCGTGCACACTCGGCAGCAGCCACCGTCCCGACGCGAACTCGAAAGTCTCGAGAACCTCGACATCGATCTCTGTCTAAAGAGAAAGCTCAACCGCTCTTCACCAGTAAACTACGACAAGAAGTGCACCCTACATCGGCAGATCGTGTTCTTTTCTAGGCCAACTCACCATGAACACTCGTTAGTCATCGCTCCTTTCATCGGCTTCACTTCAAGACTCTCAAGATCCTCAATCACGTCTCCCCATTTTGTTGAAAGTGTGTGTAGAATCTTCTTAGCTCGTCTGGTGATGAGCTTGGGATCAATCCAAAGATTCCTATTGCCATCTGGAAGTTCAAATAAAACAAGATCAAGAACTTTGTTATATGGAACTTTATACTTAATTAGTTTCAATTCATTGGCAGATCAAGAAGTTTGTTTAAACCGTATGATCAAACCTGCGAAGAAGAAGCTTACCAAGAAAGTTGCAAGGGAATCTCAAATCACGAGAAATACTTTATGGACTTGCTGCAGAGAAGTCTTGGTGAGAAGGAAAGACAAGTTGCATGGTGAATGGAGAGAGGTGTCGAAAGGGGATATTTATGGACCTTTGTCTTGATTTAGAAAGGGAATATCTATCTCTTTGTCTTGGTGGGTTTGTCTTGAGAGCGATCAAAACAAAAGAAAGAAAATGGTATCATTTTATAAAATTCGTAAATAGTAAATAAAGGCATGAAAAGTCAATGAAACAAGACTCATTAGTAGCAACGATGTTTTTCTAAGAAGTTAAAAGGAAAGTTAAACTTGGACCCGGTGATTTTAAACTCAGCATAGTTAGACATCAGTCACACCATTGTACACGTTGGCTCGCGATACAACTATATAATGTTTGAAATGGTGACTGATGCTTTGCATTACACCGCAATAATAATAAAAATTTCTACATATACCTATATACCTATACATTTTTGTTACTATTTGATTCGTTTCAGAATTGTCATGCATGTTGTCATTTAGACCCAAAATATTATGTTACCATGATTTAAAAATAATATTTTTAGAGTCCTCTAGAGAACTTTGAATACTTCTTATTTTTTTTCAAATATTTCCAAAAAAACAAACATAATCCCTCAATTAATTGTAACAAAGTTTTCCAAAAAAATACTATAAAAAAGTGGTCATTTCTTTTTGTAAATAGAAGTCATACATCCATAATAGTTATACGAATATCATTATAATATAACAACACTAAAATCATAATCTTCTGTAATAATTTGCTTGATTCTCTTAGGTTTAAATAGTTAATATATCATTTAAAGTTTGATACAATATTATGGATATCAAATATTCATATTTTTTTCCACATGTACAATTATAGTCATTTGTATAATTGTATATAAGCACTATCATGTACATTGATCATTAAGTTAATGTGGATAATATTTTAAGTTTTTGAGCTTATTTCTCTCATCTTAATATGGTATCAAAGCTCTAATTAATTTTTCCGCCATTAACGAACCTCGCAAGTTTCGATCGAGATTCCATGACTGCTTTTATTCATTCCTTTCATCTCTGATTGCGTCACTGCCTACATACAGATTGCTATTGATCTTCTATCATATCTTGTTATCGTGATTCTTTGTCTCCGGTGTTGATTCCTATTTTTGACGTTCTTCTTCGTTTTTGATATGGCGTTCACGGCTCAACCACCATCTTCCGAAGCGAATCGTGCTCTTGTTGATCATTACGAGAATTTGTATTTTCTCCACATCTCATATCATGTTGGTCTTGTTCTCGTTACGGATCGTCTTGCCTTTGGTGCGGACTTTTATGCTTGACATCGATCAGTTCATATGGCTCTTAATATTCAAAAAAATAGGCTTCATTAATGGTAAAATCTTGAAACCTCCTCTTAGTAATCGTGACTTAGTGTTTGGTCATGTTGTAATGATATGGTTTCGAATTGGTTGATGAATTATGTTTTCGAAGAAGATATATTAGAGCTTATTATTCATGTCGACTGCTAAGAAAAATTGGAAGAATTTGATGTTTATATTTAGGCAAGAATATGCACCTCACATCTATGAGATCGAGCAACATTTGAGTATAATCCAAAAAGGATCTATGGATATAAGTAATTACTATACAAAACATGTAACTTTGTGGGGAAAATATAAAAATTAAGTTGAATTCCCAATGTATTCTTGTGGTAAATGTGAGTGCACCGCAACATCATCTTGGGATAATCTTGAACAAAGAAGTCGAGTTACAAAGTTTATAATGGGATTAAATGAGAGTTATGGGCCTACTCGTCATCATATCTTAATGTTGAAAACGATACCTCGTTAGAAAAGGTCTTCAACATGGTTACTCAAGATGAGAGACATAAGAATTTCAAGCTTGTGACTAATGTTGATAATGTGGTCTTTCAGAGTTCTGCTTTGTTTGTGAACCTGATTCTTATGGTGGTCCTATGGAGAAACTCATCATATGTTGTGGCAATAACTATAAACCAAGACAACACCTAATTTGTACTCACTACAGAAAGCTTGGTCACATTGTCCAGAAATGTTTCAAGCTTCATGCCTAGCCACATGGTCATAGGAATAACAACAGTAACAATCAATGTTTTTGACACTCAACATTGTGGTTTCTCTGGTCAATGTGGCTTCTCTAATCAACAAAATCCCAAGAATACAGTAAAGCTGAAAATGTTCCTAATATGGTTCTAGACTCATCTCCTGCTGCATTGGCTCTTACTATTTGAGTCCATTCAAAATCTCATTGCTCAGCTTCAAGCTCATGTACATTTGCCAGAACCTGCATCTTTCTACTCAACTCATAACTCTTCGATCACCGATAAAGGGATAGTGGATGTTCAATCTTTTGGTGGTATTGTCTCTTCTCTTTCATTTAATCTTTGTTTTATGCATCAACCATTGATTTTTTCAAGAACCAACGCTAAACTTTCTTTCAAATTCCCTTCTTTTTGATTCATGGATTATTGACAGTGCGACTACAACCCATATTTTCTCTGATCTGGCATTGTTTAGTTTAGTCTCGTCTGACACTGGTGTCACAATATATATGGGATTAGAAAATCCATCACACACACTTTCACAATACATTTGTCTGATGTTTTGACATTGCATATTGTTTTACATGTGCTTTCTTTTTTATTTAATCTGATAAGTGTAAGTAGTCTGTTTCATAATTACCAAAACTCTACTCATTTTCACTCCACTTCTTGTTACATTCAGGAGCATACTCATGGCTTGATGATTGGTAAAGGGTTTCTTCATCAAAATCCTTATATTCTTGCGCATAATAACAATTTTTCAAGTCTCAACTTCTGTGGATCCTTGAAGGCTGATGGTCATTTGGGGCACACTCTCCTTGGACACCATCTTCTGCCAAGTTGCAACATCTCTCTGAATTTATAGCCAAGTTAAGTTCTTTAGTAGATTTTCATGTATGTTTTTTAGCAAAAAAAAGCGTTCATTAACAACGTGTATACTGCATCTTTTGGTTTGATTCACTTTGATATTTATGGTCGATTTTCTGTTGAATCCATAGAAGGTTACAAGTATTTTCAGACTATAGCTGATTATTGTAGTCGAGTTACTTGGATCTATATGCTTAAAAAGAAAAGTCATGTTACTCAAAGTATGCTTTTGTTTCTCAAAATTGTTTCCACTTAGTTTAGCTATGATGTTAAGGTGATTAGAAGTGATAATGCTCTCATCACTAGTAATGATGAGGCTCCAATGACTTCTATTAAAGATACTCTTCATCAAGCGTTTAAGATCAAAGATTTCGGTCCAACTCAATTATTTTTAGGATTGGAGATTTCTCGGAATTCCACTGTCATTGACGTACCACAGCGAAATTATTCTTTAGATTTGTTCCACAGATTATGGACTTCTTGTTTCCAAACCATGTGTTGTACCTATGGATCCTAATGTTTCTTTGAGCAAGTATTGGTCTTCCTCTTATGGTTTTCAAAACCATATTGTGAGCTCACTGTTCACCTTCTCTACTTGACCATTACGCTTCCCGACATTACCTTTGCAGTTCACCATCTCAGTAAGTTTCTATATGCCTCTAGAAATATATATTTGCATGCAACACATTATATTCTATGTTATGTGAAATCTAATCGATGACAAGATTTTTTTTATTCTGCATACTCTGAGCCTATGCCTTAATGCATTTTTTTGATGCAAACTATACTACTTTTCCTCACACTAGGCATTCCATTACTATCTTATACATTTATTCGGGCACGTCTTTGAAAAGCTAGAAGTGTAAGATGTAGCACACTGTGAGCCGTAGTAGTACATAAGCGGAGTACTAGAGTTTAACTCATGTAACATGTGAGATCATTTGGATTCAGTAGCTACTTCGTGATTTGAAGGTTGATGTCTAGCACATGGCTAAACTATTATGTGTCAATAAATCGGCTATTCACATTTCCAATAACCCGGTGTTCCACGAGGCGTACGAAACATATCGAGGTTGATTGTCATAAGTCCAAGATCAGGTGAAAATGGTTCTCTCAAATTGCTACATGTAGCAAGTGCTACTCAACATTTTGACGGAATCCAGGTCCTTTTCATACTATCCTTCATCTTATCTCCATTTCAAGTCTCTTTACTCCAGCCATTTCTTCAGTTTCATAGACTTGAGGGGTGTGTATCAGATATTGATATTGATTCCATGTGTACAACTATATTCATTTCATATACTTGTATATAAAGCATCGTCATGTACATTGATCATTAATTTAGTGAATAATTTTGAACTCTTGTCATTTCAAGTCACTCGACTAAATGACTTATTGGGCCAATATGGGCCTAAGCTATAACGGATCAAACGCAAAAGGACCCAATTTTTGGGTTTAATATCAAATAAACAGGTATAAATACCTGATGTGTTAGGTACAAAAGGCTAACAACCATATCATAAAATCATCGTATTCTTCATCGAGTAAGAGAGAGAGAGAGAGAGAGAGAGAGAGAGAGAGAGAGAGAGAGAATTATGGTGGAAAGAGAAAGTGAGCTAAAAGACGAGAGATCAAGGTGCGATCGCAGCTTGTGAAGTTGTGGTGCTTTCTTTTGGTTCTGTCTGCATGTCCTCAAGGTTCTATGAGGGATCGAGGGTTGAGAGATTGTCATTGAATTTGTAGTCACTGTGATTCTTCTCTCTGGTAATCTCCTTGTGCAGTTTCTTGTAATAGCTACTAAATAGAATATGAAATACATTGTTAATCACATAGATTGATAAGGGCTTAACATGATTGTTTTGCTCACTCCCCGGATATGTAGGAAAAAAATTTTGGGTTAACAATTTTCATATTCTTGTGTGTTTGATTGATTAGTTGAATAGCTAACAAACAAAGAAAAAAGTTGAACTTGAACGGATTAAGATCAAACTGATTGAATCATGGATCTTAACCACTGGTATCATTGCCAGGTTCCCGAATCTGAGATTCAAGATCTAGTATGTGGTGTTTTGTAGTTGTGAGTTGTGTTGATTCTGTGATTATTGATTGATCTCGATGGGGTCTGTTCATGTGAGTTTTGAGAAGAAAACGTTTGATAGTCAAGGTGATTTTGGAATGTGGATATTCAAGATGCTTATGCAACCTGAATTGCAAGGTTTTGGAAACGTTTTTAATAAGGAGGTGGTCAAGGATACTGAGGAGTAAGATGACTCAGGTCTAAGCCTGAAGTGAGGTACCACCAACTATGGGAAGAGACTTGATCTCCTATGGACAGCTTGAAAAGCATGGTTGAAACTATGAAAGGAGTGACTACAAGGTTAAATTATTTAAGAGTGGAAAGAAAGTGTTATCTAGAAACTACAAGGATGGATTTTACTACCTACATGAATTGTAGTGAAGGCATAGGCTAAGGTTGCTAGAGCAAAGGTAAACATGACTAATATGTAACATTCTAGACTTGGTCATATGAGTTTTAAAATATGAATGTGTTCGAGGAAGGATATATGGATGCTAAAGAAGTTCATTCTCTAGGCTTTTGTGAAGAATGTATTCTCGAGAAAGCACATAGACAACCATTTTCAACAGCCAAACATAACTCAAAAACTATTCTACACTATGTTCATTCAGATCTTTGAGGTTTACTGTCAAAAGAAGAGAGTTTATGTGGATGTAAGTATTTCTTGAAATTGATAGATGACTGCTCTAAGATGAATATATAAGGTTCCTAAGAAGAAATATGGAGTCTACAAAAACATAGTTGAATATAAGGCTCTAGTTAAAAATCAAACATGCAAGAAGATAAAGTGTCTATGTACAAAAAAATGGTTTGAATATTCTACAATTTACAATTGATAAACTGTGTAAGGAGTCATGCATCAAGGGACACAAGACTGACGCTTACACTCCACAACATAATGGGGTTATACAAAGGATGAATATAACAATTGCTGACAGAATCAGGTGTATGCTTGTTGATTCAAGTTTGGGAAATAATTTTTGGGCTGAGGCTGTATCCATTGTTGTTTACTTGATAAACAGAACTCCAAGTGCTTTTATTGAGTTTAAAATTCCAGAAGAGGTATGGTCAGGGGTCAAGGTGAAGCATGGTCATTGAAGAAGATTAAGTAGTGTTCTTTATGTTCACACAATAAAGGATATGATGAGTCCTAGAGATGCTAAAGGAATATTCATGGGTTATCCTCAAGGAACTAAATGTTACAAGGTTTGGCTTTCAGAATCATGGAAATCAACTCAGTAGAAACATGATCTTAATGAAGAGAAACTATACTTGAAATGCAAGGAAGAAAAGCAAAAGGAAAGAACAAGGTCACATTCAGCTCAAACTTGATTAAAAGATCTTCAGGGGAAATTTGAGGTGAAAGTGGATCTTCTTCAACAACTTCTAAGTCTAGTGATATTTTAGATTCTGATTCAGAATAGGAAGCAGAGGTACATGAAGGGTCTACTTCAGGGGAAAGTATCTTCAGGATTATCTATTAGCTTAGGACAAAGTAAGAAATACTACAAAGCTTCTAGTCATCTTTGAAAGTGGGGAATTTGTAGCGTATGCTTTAAACAGTGCAGCTGATATCCATGTTATTTAACCAAGGAAAGGTGTAGAAGCAAAGTTGAACAAAGAGTAGATCAAATGAAAAGGAGCTATGGGAGAAGAGAATGCTTCTTTGGACAAGAACGAAACCTGGGACATAGTAGACAAACCTCTAAGGCAAAGAATGGTTTATTCTAAATGGATATGCATGCTCAAAGAAGGATTTCAAGGAGTAGAAAAACCTAGGCACATATCTAGAATCATTGCAAAGGATTTCACACAAGTGTAATGAGTTGATCACAACGAGATATTTGTTCCAATTATTTAGCACATGTATATTCAGACAATGTTGTCATTCGTGGTTAATTTTGATAAAGAACTAGAGCAGATGGATGTTAAGTCAGCCCTCAAACATGGAAGTCTAGATGAAACTATCTACATGGAACAACAACAATGATCATAAAAAAGGTGATGAGGGAAAGGTCTGCTTATTGAAAAATCTTTGCAAGGATTGAAGCAGTTTCTTCGCCAGTGGAATTCGAGGTTGGATACTCTCATAAAAATCACAAGGGTTTACTAGGAGTGTGAACGATTCGTGTGTGTACTTGAAAGGGGAACGAGCTGAGGAAAGCATATATCTACTGTTATACATGGATGACATGTTAATTGCAGCTAAAGACAAGAAAAAAGTATCCAAACTAAAGAAAATTTTGAAATTGGAATTTGAGATGAAGGATTTAGGAATAGCTACTCAGGTACTTGGAATGGGCATTGTTAGGGACAACAATGGAATCCCAAAGATCTCTTATGAGAGGTGTCTGAAGCAGTTCTAAAGAATTTGAATGGAAAACTGTAAACTTGTGGTTAATCAAGTAAGCTCTCAGTTTCAACTAAAGAGTTTGACTCTTGAATAATGGGAAAATGAAAGGAACTTAATGGATCTAATCCTTATGCCAGTACAATTGGATGTTTGATGTATGAAATTATTGTTCAAGACCAGATTTTAGTTTTGTAGTAAGTTTAGTGAGCAGATTTAAGTCAAAATCGGATGTGATCATTGGGAAACAATTCAGTGGGTTATAAGGTATCTTCAGGGAGATACAAAGGTTTGCTTAGACTTTACAAAGTCAGAACACTTTGACGTGGAAGGTCTTAGTGATTCAGTTATGCCACTCACTGAGACAAAAAGGTTTGTGACGAGATATGTTTTACGAGTTGAAGGAAACACAATTAGTTGGAAATTTACACTGTATCATGTGGTATCATTTGTTTACCACAAAGGCTGAGTATATGACTCTATGAGAAGCCACTAAAGAGGGATTATTGTTAAGGGAATTTTGCAGTGAATTGGGGTATAATTCGAAGTTTTTCAGATTGCATTGTGATTCTTAGAGTGCAATTTGTTAGCAAAGAATGTACTGCATCACAACAAAACTAAGCATGTGGCATCTAAGATTCATTTCATCAGGAACATTGTGGATTTCAGTTTAGTAAAGATTCACACTACCCTAAACCTAGCAGATATGTTAACTAAGTGTTTACTTGGAAATGCATTCGAAAAGTGCCTCGTAATGCTCAAAGTCATCGCTTAAACGCTCCATGATGTATTCGGAGATGGTCTTGGTATTTGGATCGTCTTATTCGAGGGTTAGTGTTTGTTATTGGATAAACAACAAAATAACTAACGAGAAGAAAAGGAAAGAAGCTTACTCAGTGGTTACTAGTCGCTTCTTGAAGATGTCCAGCTTGTCAATGTCTACACGAAAGAGAAAGTCAGGGTTGCTCAGATCTAAAGAGAAGCTGAAGGGTGCAGTGAGAAAATTCAGCTTAGGGGACTGGAGAAAGACTTACAATACACTAGTTTGAATTCTGGAGTTTTGAATCTAGGAGTAAGAGTGAGAGTTGAAGACTTGGGAACTTTGGTTTCAAAAATTAGTGTCTCAGAGATACTGACGAGTACAAGAGGAGTAGCTTGTGGAGTGTTGTTAGACATACAGTGGCTGGTTTGTCTCTTTGAGCTCATAGTCAATTTCAGACATGTTTTAGCTTGTCGGAGTCGAAAGAGTTTTGGAGACTAGGGTTTTGGACACGAGAACAACAAAGATGGAAATTTGTGAAGTGTTGTAGTTTTGAGCACTCGACTAAACGACCTAGTGGGCGAAGAGGAGCCTAAAATTTCATGGATCAAACGCCTAAAGGACCCGGATTTCGGGTTTAATATCAAACAAGTATAAAGACCTGATGAGCCAGTTACAAAAGGCTAACGACCATAACATAAAGTCATTGTCTTCTTCATCGATTAAGAGAGAGAATTACAGTGGAGAGGGAAAGTGATCTAAGAGACGAGATATCAAGGTTTGATCGCAGCTTGTGAAGTTTGGGTGCTTTCTTTCGGTTCATGATGTGTGTCCTTAAATTTCTCTGAGGGATCAACGGTTGAGAGATCGTCATCCTCTTCATAGTCGTTGTGATATTCCTCTCTGTAATCTCGTTGTGCAGTTTCTTGTAATAGCTGCACAAGACAAGACGAAATACATTATTAATCACATCGATTGATATTGGATTTGCATGAGTTTTTTGTTCAGTATCTAGACTTCTAGGAAATGAAGTCCAAATTAACAATTTACATGTTCTTGTGTATTTGATTGATTAGTTGAATAACTAACAAAAGAAGAACATAGTTGAATTAGAACGGATTAGGATCAAGCTAACTGAATCTTGAAACCTAACAATAGGAGCTAAAAGCTTCTCTCACCTTAATAATGGAAGGTGAGAAAAAAAATGTAAAGACTGCATAGGACCTTCTGCTGCTGATTTTCAGAAAGATAAGCTTCGTTACTTATGAAAATGTCTATTAAACTGCAGAACTCAACTTGCATTCCACTTGCCTAGTAAACAGATCAACATACGACACGTTTTAATATACCTACTCCTTTGAAAAGATAACATTGAGAGTTTTGACATTACGGTCCTAATCACTTAGAAATTATATACTTTTCTGTTTATATTTTAATTTGATGGGGAAGACGTGGTCCCTAATATATAACACGAGAAAGGAAACATAATACTATTCTAATTTCCGAATGCGATGTTTGTTGGTAAAAGATAATGTGACGGTGTAAAATTACATTTTAAGAGTAACACTGAGTAAAATATTTTGTAATTTATATATTAGTATGTTGGAATGGAGTAAGAATCATCAATAATCTGAACTTTTGAATTAATAATTTTTTTGTTGGTGATATAAATATAGTTAGCCATTTCAAAATAAAAATAAAAATAGTTAAAGCATCTCTAAAAACCCATTTATTTTAAGGTTTGGCAAAAACCTTAAAATAAAGATTTGAGATCTTTCTTTCCAAAATCAAAACCTTATATTAAACCTATAAACTCATATATTTTTATAATAGTCCTTATATTTAATAAAACTTAATTAATGATATTATTTTTACAATAACTATAAAATATCTAATAGAATTATTATAAAACAAAATTAATAAAGAAAATAATATATCATAATAAAACATTGCATATAAATAAAAACATACAAACTAAATCATTCAAATTATAATGATCCCATATATGAACAATTAAGGTATTTCAAAATTATAAATGAGGTTCTTTATTTTTTATTTGAAGATTAAAAGGTAAACGGTTTTGAAAATAAGAATTCTCGTTTATTTTTTTTTAACGTTTTCAGCCTGTGCCGTTAGCGTTGATCTTGCATCTCTAATCGTTGTCTTTATTTGTGTAATATTTATTTATGTAGTATTTTAATTTGTGTACTATTTGAATTTGTGTAATTTTTATATGTTTATTATTTTGTTTTTATTTTCAGTTTCTTATATTTTGTATATTTTTTGCTGTAGTATTATCTTTGTATAATTTGTTGTAATGTTAATTAAATATTTTGTATTAAAATGGACTAAAATGATTAAATAATAAAATTCTTAATTTTATTTGAAAGTTACAAAAATATAAGGACTAGAAAAGTAAAGAATCTTAAATGGGGAAATTGCTAAAAATGACTCAAAACTTGATTTCAAATGCAAAAGTGTACCCTAAATTCAATCAAATGCAAAAGTAACCCAAAAGGCTAGTGAAAATACAATAAACTCCTTGTGAGCAAACAAAAAAAATGTATTCAATTTTACCAAAATAACCTTTTTGCGTGAGAAAACTTCTATAGAAGTCTTCTCTAAGAAGTCTTCCGGACGTCTTCCGTGAGTCGTCCAGTAGTCTTCCAAAAGTCTTCTCTGAGAAGACTTCCATGTACATATTCTCCGGAAGACTTCTCTAGAAGTCTTCTCAAACAATAAATCCTAAAAATAATTTATAAAATTCTTTGAGGATCGTACTGGGGCTCCTTCTTAAGCTCGTACTGAGGCTCCTTCTATTTCGTGGAGTGGACTTAAGAAAGAAGATCTTGAACAAAGTTTCAAGAATTTGACGAAAGTTATGACTGATGGGTTTGGGCAGTGCCTAAAGGAGATCAAGCTTCTTGCCGATAGGATTGAAGCTGTGGAGAAGAAGGTGTGAATCAACCACAATGAACTTCAACTCACAGTTTCAGAACCGGATAATACTGCGCACGAACTAGGGTTAGTACTAAAACCTCTCCCAAAATCAAAATGAAGAGGAATACTAAGAATAAGAAGTGAACTCGAATTTGTTTCATTTGTTGATTGGTACATTTGTTTCATTTGTTGATTGGATAGTACATTTGTTTTATTTGTTGATTGGATGGATGATACATTTGTTTCATTTGTTGATTGGATGGATGGTACATTTGTTTCATTTGTTGATTGGAACCTTTGGCTAAGTTAATTTTATGTGGATTGAACTCGAATTTGCAGAGTGAGAGTGTGAATAGGAAGACATCAGGAAGTGTCAACAAAGACACTGACCAAAAACAAATGAGTAGCATCAATGCACCTCGGCTCCTGGAGGTGGAAGATTCAAGTGTTGTCATTATGGACAAAACTGAGCCAACTAAATCAGACTTGGATAGGGCGGACGAGAGACGTCGGATAAAGAAAGATGCTACCATGGCATTCCTCAGGGGAAAGAGTGAACGAGATAGGAAGTTTGCTGCATCACAGCAGTCTCCTTATCAGGGCAACAACACAGCCAAAGTGATCGGGCCGAACAAGAAGGCTGGTCTTGGCTATGATCCGTTTGCTCCCCTTGATAAGAATAACAAGAAGTTGCTTATTGAATTTTTGAAAAAAGATCCGTAAGTACTAATCTCCCACAGAACATTAAGTCGGTTGTTGTTGTTTGTTGATCTAGTTTTGCTGTTTTCAGGACTCATAAAATAGATTTTGATAAAAGACCACCGGGGCCAAGTCTGTGGTATTCCACCATTCGAACATCCCTAAAATGGCTCTACGACTTGGTAAGATTTTTAAGGTTTACTTGTGGAAATCTTGTGGAAGTCTTCTGGAAGTCTTCTGTAAGTCTTCTGTAAGTCTTCGGAAGACGTCTTCCGGAAGTCTTCTGTAAGTCTTCTGGAAGTCTTCTGTAAGTCTTCCGGAGGACGTCTTCTGGAAGATTTCTGGAAGACTTCTGTAAGTCTTCCAGAAGTCTTCCGGGGGAAGTCGTCTGTAAGTCTTCTGACTTGTTATGTCTTCTTGAAGTCTTATGCCTTGTTATGTTTTCAGTGCAACATATGGATGATTATATCAATTTACTGAGGCAGCGATTTCAGAGGCATCTAGAACATTTTAGGAGCAAGAGGCTTTGCATTCTTGATCACGTGTTTAGCAGAATGTTGACGTTCAAGTACCCAGAGTTTAAGAGATCAGAGCCCGATGCAAACGGGTTAGGAAGGATGCTCCATGCATGGAGTTGTGATTATTATACTGGTTTACTACCTAGATTTTGCCAAACAAAGAAGGTTTGAGGATCGGATGTGGATGACACTTATGCGCCAGTGAACTTCAAGAATGATCACTGGATTGCTTTTTGGGTGTCCATTCCAAACAGGCACATCACCATCTGGGACAGCATTATAAACCATATTAGACCTGCTCAACTCGCCGATTTAATGGAGGCTTTTCCCAAGATGCTACCTTATCTGCTTGTGGAATGTGCTGCCTCCGTCGAAGAGCGTGTGAAATACACACTAGAGCCATTCACATATGCGAGAGTGGCTGCCGGAGTACCTCAATGTCGTGCTGGTGATTGTGGTGTGTTCACCTTGAAATACATTGAGTGTCATGTTCTTGGAATGGAATCATTTCCTCCTGCCTTATCTGATAAGAACGTCAAGATCATTAGGGAGAAGATGGCTACTGACCTATTTAATGAGACCACTGACAACAATGGAGACACCGATATTGAGGGCTTGGATCTGTATGATTGACTAATCATTTGTAACTTGAACTAATCTTTTGTAACCTTGAACTAATATTTTGTTCATAATTCTAATTCTAATGAAGGAACCTATTCAAACACAATACATAAGACATAAGATAAGTTCATAAGACATAAGTTCATAAGACATAAGATAAGTTCATAAGACATAAGTTCATAAGACATAAAACATAAGATATAAGTGCACAAGACTTCCAGAAGACATCCTCCGGAAGACTTACAAAAGACATCCAAACGACTTACCGAAGACTTACAGACGACTTACAGAAGACTTACAGAAGACTTTAAGAAGACACCCTCCGGAAGACTTATAGAAGACATCCAAACGACTTACCGAAGACTTACAGATGACTTACATAAGACTTACAGAAGACACCCTCCGGAAGAATCGACTTCCATCAATTGGTTGGACAATCATCTTATCCGCTAACTCTTCACGAATCGCCAATAAGTATTCAACTCCCCGACTATGTTCAGTTGTGAGATTCAGAGCATCTTCTCGCCTTTTCCAATACCACCTTCCCAACTTTTCTCTTATAAACTCCAAAAGAAACAATATGGGAAATCCTCTTGCTCTCTTGAGAGCGGAGTTAATAGATTCAGCTATGTTGCTTGTTTTTATATTGTACCTTTCTCCATGACAATGAACCCGTGACCATAGTCTCACGTCCGCTTCCTCCAAATATGTTGCCAGTGTCGGGTTAGCATTCCGGATCTCCTCCATGTAGCGGTTAAAGTCGAAGAGTGTATGAGCATAAGCAGCGCCTTTAACCAAGTACAATAGATGCTTCCCTTTATACTTTTGGACAATGTTCTGTTGTAGGTGATACCTCGGGTTGCCCAAGGGAATACCTTTTCACATGCGCTTTTAATGGCTCTATGCCGGTCGGAGACTATCATCAAAGCATGCTGATCAGATACACAACTCCTTAGTTGTGTGAAAAACCATTCCCAAGCATCATCATCTTCTATATCTACGATTCCAAAAGCCAATGGAAATATCTGAAAATTACCATCTTGTGCAGCTGCAACTAACATAACACCTTCATACTTCCCACTTAGGTGAGTCCTATCAACCACGATGACCCTTCTTTGATACTGAAAACCAGCGATAGAAGCTCCAAATGATATAAATAGATACTTAAATCTATTCTCAACATTAAGTTCTATACTAGTCTTAGAACCCGGATTTACTAACGTGATTTGCTCCAAATATGAAGGCAACCTCTCATACCCTTCTTCTGATGATCCTCTTACCAACTTTTGAGCATGTAACAATGCTCTGTATGAAGTGGTGTAATCTAGAGTCATGCCAAACATGTTCTTCATTGCATCTTGGATATGCTTCGGATTTAACCCATCAATGATTCCAACGCGATCTATGAAAAGCTGACCAACATACTTCGCAGTAAAATGTTTCCGGTGAGCTCGTTGTTCAGACACAGAACATGTATGAGTCTTCACATACTTTGTTACCCAAAACGTGTTTGTTCCATGTTTCACACTCGCTCTAAGCTTCCATTCACACCCAGGAACACGACATTTTGCTACAAGTAGAGTCTTAGTGGTCTTGTATATTTTGAAGGAGAATTTATGCTTCACCGCTGTCAACCGCAACTATGAAACCAATGCCGCTTTAGTGATAAAACTCTGGTTGACATAGATATTGGTGTCAACTATGTCATTCGAGCTTTCTCCTTCATTAGCATATGTCTCTTTGAAATTTGCAAAACATATATCTTCTTCCTCTTCCTCTTCCTCTTCCTCTTCCTCTTCCTCATCCTTAACTCTTCCATACTCACTGTAATCTCCAAACTCATTATCCACTTCAGCAACATACTTCTCCTCCTCATAATTTATATTTTGAGGCAAAAATTATCATCATCTTCCACTTCATTTTCTTCTTCCACTCCATTTTCTTCTTCCCCTCCAACAGCTAGGTTTCCTTCCGCGTTGGCATCATTGACATTCCTCATCCTGCCTCGGCTTGATACACAAAGATGTACAACATGTGTTTTACTTATCTTGATCAAGTTCTGAACTTGTCTATCACTTGTAACATGAATAAGAGGAGTATCAGGAGCTATTTGTTGCATTAGTGCGTCTGGTAACAAGTAAGTTAAATCCACAACCTCAACGTTCTTATCCAGGTGAAAATCTTCTACAGCCATTTCAATAGCTCATCATATGTAGAACCATCACTCAAAAAGAACATTCTCGCTCCTTGACATTATCAACCACAAAATCCCAAGAATTATCTTTCATCAACCATTCTCCGTAAACAACAGGTAACTGAAGCATCATCTGAAAAAATCATATTGAAACACATTAGCAAACACACAACATCATATTAAAAAAACTGAGAAGACTTCTTAAGAAGTCTTCCGCAAGAAGACTTACAGAAGACTTCTTAAGAAGTCTTCTACGTTTAGCTAGGAACATTAATAAACATAAAAAGTTTGTAACCTCATCATTATCATCATTTTAGTTATGAATATCACTCAGGAGCCAAAATACACATTAATTAACAAGAAAATATTAAAAATTCGTTTTGAGTTTTGAGAAAATTGAAGTTTAATAAAGATTGACGTAGAAGACTTCTTAAGAAGTCTACCCTGAAGAAAACTTCTAAAGAAGTCATCCCCAGAGAAGACTTCTAAAGAAGTCTTCCGTTTAGGTCACTTTTACAATTGTAAAATTTACGAAGGAAGACTTCTCTAGAAGTCTACTCTGTAGAAGACACATTGAGAAGTCTTCCTTTGTAAATATTGACTTACTTTTGATTTTGAAAATTCTTGAAATTCCCAGAGAAGACTTCCCTAGAAGTCTTCTCGGATAAACAGGTTGGTTTTGCAATTGACCGAAATTTGTCAGAAATTTGACTTATGTAGAAGACTTCTCTAGAAGTCTTCCGGCGGTAGACTTCTAGAGAAGTCTTATTTTTTATAACATGAAGTCTTCTCAGCGTCGCCAGAAGTCTGCCTGGGTTACTTTTGCAATTGAGAATTAATAGCAAAACATTAAATATTAATGAGAAGACTTCTCTAGAAGTCTTCCGACGGAAGACCTCTTAAGAAGTCTTCTCTCGTTACCAAATGTTTGACCAGAAATCCAGAATAAAACTTGAGAAGACGTCTAGAGAAGTCTTCCGCTGGAAGACTTCTAAAGAAGTCTTCTCATTAATATTTAATATTTTGCTATTAATTCTGAATTGCAAAAGTAACCCAGGCAGACTTCTGGTGACGCTAAGAAGACTTCATGTTATAAAAAAGAAGACTTCTAGAGAAGTCTTCTGCATAAGTCAAATTTTTGACAAATTTCGGTCAATTGCAAAACCAACCTGTTTATCCGAGAAGATAGCTAGGGAAGTCTTCTCGGTTTTGCTTGTTTTTTTTTGTAATCAAAGGAAAGTTAGAAGACTGCTGGGGAAGTCTTCTAGTCAAAACACGCAAAATGTCAATTGCAAAACTAACCTATGCATTGACCAGAAGACTTCTCTAGAAGTCTTCTTCGCGAACAGATCTGAAAAAACAATATCGATTTCATACCTTGGACCGTCAGATGACTTGCTTAGGCTTCTCCAAGCATACAGAACTTCAATACTCAAGCTACCAATCCGTTACTCTATGAACATTACAAAGTTTGGAATAAAAATCTTGGGTTTTTTGAATGATTTTTTAAGGAAAGTGAAAGACATGTGGTTTGAATGCACAACAAATGAGATAGTAAGAGAAAAATTCGTTTTCTTTTGTCATTAAGACCTTCAAATTGGTTGTTCATGGTAGTTGGAGGATTGATGGCAATGACAATATTGTAAATATTTGGTGAAGATAAGGATGATAGAATAAAAGACTTATTTAAAAAAAAACAATGGTATTTTTGTGAATAACTCGAAAATTTAGGGTGAATAAAACAAATAAAAGTTTCAAAAAAATAGTGGGTTAATTTTGCATTTGAGTTGAAATTTTTAGTCACTTTTGCAAAACACCCATCTTAAATATAAGGTTTTGTAAAGTGAAATTTTATATTTAAAATTTAACTGTAAAAACCTTAAAATTTAAGATTTTTAGATTGTTTTAAACTGCAGAAAAATCTTATATTAAGTTTTAAAGTGACTTTTGGATATATTCTTAGCTATATAAGTCCAGGTCAAGTCAAAAGAGTTGAAAATTGGAATTGACGTAAGAATTAACGTCTGGTTGAGAGGCAAGATTCCCCCCTAATGTATATATTTTGCTTTAAATAATATGTGATGCGTTGCCTTTTTGTTTAACAAAATATTATTCTCCTCCTCCCTCAACCGTTCATTGTGTTTTCATTCGATTTTATTCTTGAAGTATGTGCTCTCTTTACTATTATATTCTTTAATATCTTCGTTACGTAAGTCATTTCCCCTTTACGTTATCATGACTGAATTTCAAGATTTTCATATATTTCGTTATCTTTAGAAAGTATTAAAATAAACGCCTTCGTTTTGGTTGGTTATGTACCTGGGTGGAGATTACGCTGGGACTTTGATTTCCTTTATCCGGGACCCGTTCTGACCCACTCTGAAAATGGATATCCGGATGGTCCAGATCCAGATCAATATAGTGATTTTACGAATCCAGATAGTAAAATTTAAGTTTGGATATCCGGATCCAGACCCCCTATATATTTTTAAAATATTTAAAATATAATTCTATTTGTAAATATATATTATATATAATCTTTAAATGAAACAAATAAATTTATTTTATTAAATTTTAATGTTTTTTCAATTTTATTTTATAAAAAAATAAAATAAAATAAATAAATAGCAACTTAGTTAGTTTTTAATTTAATTTTAAAATTTTAATTTGAATTTTTTTTTAAATCAATCCGGATATCTGTGGGTATCCGGATTTTAGTCCGGATATCTGGACTCCGGATATCTAAGAAGCCCGAATCCAGATTTGGATAACAATTTTACGGATTTGATAGATTCAGATCGAGATTGATATGCCATAGGTCGAGCTTCTGTCCCTGAATGCACTTGAGGATGATATGGGATTAATCCTAAGCCTCTTGGTCACGTGTAGATCCAACAAAAGGTATATTAAACCCAAAGCCTAATGCTAGCAACGATTCAAAGAAGATAAAGCGGTGGAATCTCTGAATGATGATTAGTGTAGAACCAATGAAGAGTGTAAGAACTCAACACCTGAACTATTTATACACTACACAACACACTTTGGTGATAGAATGTTCACACAAGAGTTTGCGGAATAACCCCTGTTACAACGGTTTGATTCTTAGATACTACACACGAAGAAATTGAAATGTTCCAAAGGAACAAGGAGAATCACTCTCAAACAAAACAAGTTTTTAATCAAAATAGTTTGATTATTTCGTTGCTCTTAGGTCTCTTTTATAGTTTTACAAGTTGTAGAAACTGAAAAGACTTAGCTAAAAACAAAACACAGAAAAATTCAAACAAAGACTTGACTAAATTATTGTTGTGACTAAAACTTGGACTGCCCCTTGGCCTCCACGACCTTGACTTCTCCTGGGGCTCTCTTGGTCTTCTCTTGATGAAAATGGGCTTATGAATCACTTTTGTAATGCCTGGTGAAAATCCATTTCAAGAAAAACAAAGCAACTTCTTTTGGATCCTTATTTCGACCCAAACCAAATCACAAAAGGCCAACTGATCAAAAATGTGTTCCCTACATTCTCTGAGTAGTTTGGCCCATGAATATGTCTTAGAACCTTCAAGAGATAGGATTGGTTCATCAGAAATGAAGTTGGTCGACTATAGCTTCTCGGATTGTCAAACCAGCTCGGAAGATAGAACCAGCTCGCTCAGCTCGTCTAAGTGAGTGTCAGTCCAGGTCACTTGAGTATTCAGCTCATCCAGCTCACCAAACTCATGTACACTCACTTCAGTTGGTCTCAGCTTGTCCTCGGTGTCATCTGATGGTCTTAGCTTGTCCAAGGTTGCATAAATAATCAGAGTCACATCACGGATATCCTCAAATACTCTGGATATCAGATCTGTTTCACTCCTAGTTGAGATGTTATTTTGTCTTCAAAACGGTGGCGGATCTCGTAGAGTTTATAACTAGGTGCACCATCACATATTTGAACTAGTTGGAGCACTATCATAAGATTTCAATCAATTATTAACTATTATCATCTTCTCTATTAAAAGAGGAGTACAAAAAACATTTACTAAGCAAAAGTAATAGTAGGACCATTTTATTGATTTATTATTATGACATTTTTGATTATTTACTTTAGTCAAGCAAATATATATCATTTTAAAAAATTTTAATGGATTAATTTTAATTATAAATTTAATTATTTTTAGTTCAAAAAAAATCAATTGAGGAAAATCTAACAAAATCTAATTAAAGTGTTTTAATGTTTTATAAAGTAATGCATTATTTAATTTCGTAAATAATACAATTGTAAATTAATTTTAAGTAAAATTTAAGAAACAAGAGTAAAATTTTATGCTATCTTTTATAAATTTTATAATTATAGTTTATTGATATTAAAGTGGAAGTACTATCTTCTCTATTATAAGAGAGCTACAAAAAAATCAGTTTCATTGATTTTTTATTATGATATTTTTGATTATTTACTTTAATCAAGCAAATACATACCTTTTAGATCTTAATAAATCAATTTTAATTATAACTTAATCATTTTTAGCTTAAACAAAATCATTTGGCGAAAGTCTAGCAAAATCTAATTAAAATGTTTTAATTTTTTTATAAAATAACGCATTATTTAATTTCGTAATTAGTACTATAAATACTATTGTAAATTAATTTTAAGAAAATTTAAGAAACAAGAATAAAATTATATGCTATATTTTATAAATTTTATAATTTAGTTTATTGATTTTAAAATAGAAGTACTATATGAGATAAATATTTTCATTTAAATAAATAAATATCATTTACTGATAAACTAGTGTTAAAATTTGTACACTTTTTTATAAAAAATGAAATTGTCAACATTTGTTAGACCTTCATATCTGAAATTATATATTATATTTTTTTGAGACTCAAAAACTATAAAATTACTAAAATGATTATAACAGAATATAAATTATATAACTAACCTTTCATTCATTTGTTATTCACAAATATGCTATTAAAATACTCTAAAATTTAATAATTTATTTAAAATATTAATAACATATAAATTTCAATGTTTTTAATTATAATAAATAGGTTTAAAAATATAAAAAATATTTACCAAAAATCAACTATTTTTATATAATTAATGCACTACCATAAAATAACGTCGAATAAGAAAGATAAATAATAAGATTATAGAGTAACACAATATGTAACACTAAAATGTAAATTATATATTTAAAACATTTACAATATTATCAAAATTTTACATTTATAAAATAAACAAAAACCCACACGGATGTGCGGGTCAGATTCTAGTTAAAAATGAACATGGGGCACCTGACCCTGTTGTTACCAACATACAGCCGCCCCTGCTTCAAAATTCAGTATATTTAGAAAATATTTTTTTTCCAGGAAAGTTACCAAACTGCATATGAAAATATATCGTTTTCCGATTATAAGAATTATTTGACTAGTAATTTTAAATCTTTTTTACTTATGTGTTATTATTTTTATTTTGAAAGAGATATACTGATTTCAGTTAATTAAAATGAGTCATAATTACCATCATGAATATGTGTAATTTTAATGATAAATTTTTATTATTGGCAAAAAATAAATTTGACATTTAGAAAAAAGAAAAATTAATTTTGACTACATATTATAAATACAAATCAAATGATAAAATATAAAAATAACTGCAACCATGGTAATGTTCTACGCCAACATATGATAAAAATAGAACATTTCGTATATATATATATATATATATATATATATATATATATATATATATATATATATATATATATATATATATATATATATATATATATATATATATATATATCTCAAATTAATTATAAGTATATTCTAAAAAATACAAAATTAAGACAAAATTGATTAAGAATAATTGGAGAATTTGCCAAATACAATCTAAATATTAATTCTAACTATAAAAGTAGATCCCATATTCAATCAAATGCAAAACCAACCTAAAAAAATTGATAAAAATATGGGTGTTTTGCAAAAGTGACTCAAAATTTCAACTCAAATGCAAAACTAACCCACCATTTTTTTGGAACTTTTATTTGCCTTATTCACCCTAAATTTTCGAGTTATTCACAAACATGCTATTGTTTTTTTTTAAATAAGTCTTTTACTCTATCATCCTTATCTTCACCAAATATTTACAATATTACCATTGCCATCAATCCCCTAACTACCATGAACAACCAATTTGAAGATTTTAATGACAAAAAAAAACGAATTTTTCTCTTACTATCTCATTTGTTGTGCATTCAAACCACATGTCTTTCACTTTCCTTAAAAAATCATTCAAAAACCCCAAGATTTTTATTCCAAACTTTGTAATGTTCATAGAGTAACGGATTGGTAGCTTGAGTATTGAAGTTCTGTGTGCTTGGAGAAGCCTAAGCAAGTCATCTGACGGTCCAAGGTATGAAATCGATATTGTTTTTCAGATCTGTTCGCGAAGAAGACTTCTAGAGAGGTCTTCTGGTCAATGCATAGTTTAGTTTTGCAATTGACCTTTTGCGTGTTTTGACTAGAAGACTTCCCCAGCAGTCTTCTAACTTTCCTTTGATTACAAAAAAAAACAAGCAAAACCGAGAAGACTTCCCTAGCAGTCTTCTCGGATAAACAGGTTGGTTTTGCAATTGACCAGAATTTGTCAGAAATTTGACTTATGTAGAAGACTTCTCTAGAAGTCTTCCGGCGGAAGACTTCCAGAGAATTCTTCTTTTTTATAACATGAAGTCTTCTCAGCGTCGCCAGAAGTCTGTCTGGGTTACTTTTGCAATTGAGATTTAATAGCAAAACATTAAATATTAATGAGAAGACTTCTCTAGAAGTCTTCCAGCGGAAGACTTCTCAAGATGTCTTCTCAAGTTTTATTCCGGGTTTCTGGTCAAACATTTGGTAACGAGAGAAGACTTCTTAACATTTGGTGAAAAAGAAGACTTCTCTAGAAGTCTTTCGCAGGTCTAATATGGTTTATAATGCTGTCCCAGATGGTGATCTGCCTGTTTGGAATGGACACCCAAATAGCAATCCAGTGATCATTCTTGAAGTTCACTGGCGCATAAATGTCATCCACATCCGATCCCCAAACCTTCTTTGTTTGGCAAAATCTGGGTAGTA
Organism: Moricandia arvensis; assembly: GCA_905132765.1. Classification (NCBI taxonomy): domain Eukaryota; kingdom Viridiplantae; phylum Streptophyta; class Magnoliopsida; order Brassicales; family Brassicaceae; genus Moricandia; species Moricandia arvensis. The sequence continues at coordinate 28,657 of CAJHQP010004677.1, read as the reverse complement.
AACCAGCATAATAATCCCAACTCCCTACAGGGAGCATCCTTCCTAACCCGTTTGCATCGGGCTCTGATCTCTTAAACTCTGGGTACTTAAACGTCCACATTCTGCTAAACACGTGATCAAGAATGCAAAGCCTCTCGCTCCTAAAGTGCTCTGGATGCCTCTGAAACCGCTGCCTCAGTAAATTGATATAACCATTCATATGCTGCATTGAAAACATAACAAGGAATTAGACTTCAAGAAGACATAACAAGTCAGAAGACTTCCCCCGGAAGACTTCCGGAAGACTTACAGAAGTCTTCCAGAAGACGTCCTCTGGAAGACTTCCAAAAGACTTCCGGAAGACTTACAGAAGACTTCCAGAAGACTTACAGAAGACTTCCGGAAGACGTCTTCCGGAATACTTACAGAAGACTTACAAAGACTTCTAGAAGACTTCCTCAAGTAAACCTTAAAAATCTTACTGAGTCGTAGAGCCATTTTAGGGGTGTTCGGATGGTGGAATACCACAGACTTGGCCCCGATGTTCTTTTATCAAAAGTTATTTTATGAGTCCTGAAAACAATAAAACTAGATCAACAAACAACAACAACCAACTTAATGTTATGTGGGAGATTAGTACTTACGGATATTTTTTTCAAAAATTCAATAAGCAACTTATTGTTATTCTTGTCAAGGGGAGCAAAGGGATCATAGCCAAGACCAGCCTTCTTGCTCGGCACGATCACTTTGGCTGTGTTGTTGCCCTGATAAGGAGACTGCTGTGATGCATCAAGCTTCCTATCTCGTTCACTCTTCCCCTGAGGAATGCCATGGTAGCATCTTTCTTTACCCGGCGTCTCTCGTCCGCCCTATCCAAGTCTGATTTAGTTGGCTCAGTTTTGTCCATAATGACAACACTTGGATCTTCCACCTCCGGGACCTGAGGTGCATTGATGCTACTCATTTGTTTTTGGTCAGTGTCTTTGTTGACACTTCCTGATTTCTTCCCATTCACACTCTCACTCTGCAAATTCGAGTTCAATCCACATAAAATTAACTTAGCCAAAGGTTCCAATCAACAAATGAAACAAATGTACCATCCATCCAATCAACAAATGAAACAAATGTACCATCCATCCAATCAACAAATGAAACAAATATACCATCCAATCAAAAAATGAAACAAATGTACCAATCAACAAATGAAACAAATTCGAGTTCACTTCTTATTCTTAGTATTCCTCTTCATTTTGATTTTGGGAGAGGTTTCAGTACTAACCCCTAGTTCGTGCGCAGTATTATCTGGTTCTGAAACTGTGAGTTGAAGTTCATTGTGGTTGATTCCCACCTTCTTCTCCACAGCTTCAATCCTATCGGCAAGAAGCTTGATCTCCTTTAGGCACTGCCCAAACCCATCAGTCATAACTTTCGTCAAGTTCTTGAAATTTTGTTCAAGATCTTCTTTCTTAAGCCCACTCCACGAAACAAAAGGAGCCTCAGTACGAGTTTAAGAAGGAGCCTCAGTACGATCCTCAGAAGGAGCCTCAGTACGAAGTTTCTTCCAGGGTCTTCTTTCTTCCTTGAAAGGAAGCTCAAGAGATTCCTCATTGACAATGATGACCTTTGGATTGGTCCACAGCTTAGTACCAATGTCTGCCCAGCACTCTTTGCCCCACTTCATCTTACGTTCACCACCACAAATGAGATTCACGAGGATCTCAACTGCCTCATCAGTGTTATCATTGTCCCACTGAGGGAACAATTCACCAAGCTCCTTCACCACTAGGTTCACCACACGAGTCTGCAGGAAGTAATGAATATCAATTTAGATACTGAGACAATAATCACTACCATATCAAGTTAGATACTGAGACATACCTGTGTGCAGATACCCTCTTTGACAAATTTTCGTCCTTTATGCCCCTTATAAGCCAGCAAAGGAGGACTAGGTTTGTTTCGTATGGGCTTTCCATACTCTGCAGCAAAGTCGGGCAGAGCGAAGTAGATCCACACTTGGAGTACTTGAATAAACCCATCAATGGTGTAAGATTTTGTCAAATCCTTAGCCTTCATAGAGTCCATAAGGATCTTAAACGCCAATCTCCCCCATGGGTAGGCCTCAAACTCTTCAAGATTCATCATTAGCCTGGCAGGACTAGCCCGTGTAGCGGATGTGGACTTTCGTCCTTCAATGAATCATGTGTAGATGGCTAGGTATCCCAGCCTCATGCGGTCATCTCGAGACCACTGTCCACATCTCCCACACGCCGCCAGTATTTGCTGGGAGCTTGGACCAGAAGCGATATCAACACCCATCAACTCCCAGAACCGATAGAAATCCTCTGTTAGCCCTACATGAGGATTCTCCACATGCTCAACATAGTCGCAGTTAAGACCGGTGAGATGTTCGAACTCAATAAGTGAAAACCTCACCGGCTCTGAACCAATGAGACTCCACAGCTTGTACTTCTTCTTGACATCGAGCTGAAAACAGAGCATATAGTGAACCGGCCTAGACGCCCAACCAAAGTTCAACTCCCAGAACTTTATGAAGACTCCCAACCTAGAGTTCTTCAGCTCCTCCCATTCATCAGCATGGAGAGCATCCTTTACAGCAGGAAGTAATCTGGGGTCATCAGAATGATATCCAATGCTCTTCAATGGAATGGGCTCTTCCCCTAGGGTGAACAACCTCTTCGGGAGTACTGGTAATTCCATTGTATAGCCTGCAAACAATGATAAAACAACATCTCAAACATAAAACAAACACACCAAGAGTTCTATACTAACATACAGACTGTGAAGACTTTGGAAGACTTCGGAAGACTTACGGAAGACTTCGGAAGACTTACCGAAGACTTACGGAAGACTTACCGAAGACTTACATGAGACTTCATGGAAGACTTACGGAAGACTTCATGGAAGACTTACGGAAGACTTCAGATGGCTTCCATTAAGTCTTCTGGATGACTTCCATGAAGTCTTCCGGATGACTTCCATAAACTCTTCCGGATGACTTCCATGAAGTCTTCAGGATGACTACCATGAACACTTACGGATGACTTCCATGAAGACTTACGGGTGATTTCCATGAAGATTTACGGCAGACTTCCGGGAGACTTACGGACAAATGGGTCAACTTGAGGTCGGAAAGGAAAGAAATTGAGGAAGAAGTCAAGGGGAGAAACGAACGGTTTCAGATCTGAGATAAAGAGGAACCGGTAGTCGGAAGAGATTCGTCGGAAATCATCACAGTAATCGCCTTAGAAGAGGAGGCTAGGGTTTTCACCAACTTTTTTTTTCTGAAACACCGAAAAGTGAAAAACTACTATTTATATGTACGGTAAATTATCAAGTTAGGTTAAATATATTTTTGTTTTTTCCGGTTAATTTCAAAATGAAGGTAAATTAAGTTCGAGTTTGGTTTGGAAGTCTTCTTGAGAAGTCTTCTCGGAGTCCTCCGTGAAGTCTTCCTTGAAGTCTTCTACTGCATTATATGTTAGAAGACATCCCGGGAAGTCTTCTGGAAGTCTTCTGAAATCCTATATCAATTAACTAACCAAAAACACTTCCTTAAACATAAAATAAACTTAGAAAGTGTTTAAAATCATCTTATTAGAGGATCACTAACACATATTCGTCAAATTCAAAAAAAAAAAGAGTTAAGAAGATAGATTTCACAATCTACGCCTAAAACTACCTACAATACTATCACATATGTTACTAAACCCTAAATTAATGAATACCATGACTCATTCTACATTAATTCATCTAGGTTGAAAACAATTCAATTTTAGTTGATATAAATTTACATTATTTACAAATGTTTGTGGTTACATGAATTCTATTTTTCCTCTATATAAATATTTTTTATGAATTTTATAAATTATTTTTAGGATTTATTGTTTGAGAAGACTTCTAGAGAAGTCTTCTGGAGAATACGTACATGGAAGTCTTCTCTTCTCAGAGAAGACTTTCAGAAGACTACTGGACGACTCACGGAAGACGTCCGGAAGACTTCGCCATTAGGCGGGAATTTGAATTTCACTGAAATTCAAGCGGTAAAATTGTAGAGTCTTCTGTGAAGACTTCCATGAAGTCTTCTACTGCATTATATGTTAGAAGACATCCCGAGAAGTCTTCTGGAAGTCTTCCGAAACCCTAAATCAATTAACTAACCAAAAACACTTCCTTAAACATAAAATAAACTTAGAAAGTGTTTAAAATCATTTTATTAGAGGATCACTAACACATATTCGTCAAATTCAAAAAAAAAAGTTAAGAAGATAGATTTCAAAATCTACGCCTAAAACTACCTACAATACTATCACATATGTTACTAAGCCCTAAACCAATGAATACCATGACTCATTCTACATTAATTCATCTAGGTTGAAAAAAATTCAATTTTAGTTGATATAAATTTACATTATTTACAAATGTTTGTAGTTACATGATTTCTATTTTTTCTCTATATAAATATTTTTTATGAATTTTATAAATTATTTTTAGGATTTATTGTATGAGAAGACTTCTAGAGAAGTCTTCCGGAGAATACGTACATGGAAGTCTTCTCAGAGAAGAATTTCGGAAGACTACTCGACGACTCACGGAAGACGTCCGGAAGACTTCTTAGAGAAGACTTCTCTCACGCGAAAAAGTTATTTTGGTAAAATTGAATACAGTTTTTTTGTTTGCTCAAAAGGAGTTTATTGTATTTTCACTAGCCTTTTGAGTTACTTTTGCATTTGATTGAATTTGGGGTACACTTTTTATAGAAGTCTTCTCATGCTAAAAGGTTATTTTGGTAAAATTGAATACAATTTTTTTGTTTGCTCACAAGGAGTTTATTGTATTTTCAATAGCCTTTTGGGTTACTTTTGCATTTGATTGAATTTGGGGTACACTTTTGCATTTGAAATCAAGTTTTGAGTCATTTTTAGCAATTTTCCCTAAAAATATTATTTAACTCTTATGATCAGAAGTTATTTTACGTTTCTGTGTTTTCGTTAATCTACACGTAACAAAGAAAGTTTATATATGTATAGACTTCCTGAGAAGTCTACTCGGCAGACTTATTATGTAGTCTAAATCATAATTTGATCTAGTAAATGAGTTTTTAAAATATTAAAAATTATTTTTTTGTGAATTTTTTAATTAATCATCAATATATGAGTTAATATGAAGTTTAGAAATTAAAATTTTATATAATTAAATAATTTTAAAGAATACATATTGATTTGGCAAATATGTGTTAGACAATTTTTATGGTTTAGCATCAAAAGATTCTAACATGTTATATCTTTAAAGGTTAGTTTCTTACTGTTAGATTTTAGATTGATAATATTTTTTTGTTTATTGATTTAAATTTGCATATTAGTGTAGAGTAGTTTATAATTTGTATATTTGGATATTTGATACAATAATTAAAACTCTTTTGATTATTAAGCAAACATTTAGGGTTTCAAGTTTTGTGGTTTAGGTTTTCGTAGACTTACAATTCATCATACTGTTTTACTGTTTACAAGAAAATCATTATTTAAAATTAAGTTGAATTATTTATGAATAAAATGGGAAATCAAATATTAAAATTATTAAAAATAAAAAAAGAAATTTAGTAATTCATATATAAATTACTAAAATAATAGAGGAAGTAAGAAAATAAAAATGTGTATAGACTAACAAAGAAGTCTACTCCAATCGAATTTAACATAAACAGATTTAAACAACAAATTCTAACCTAATCCAATTTATCAAGATTTTATCAGTGTAGACTAACAATGAAATCTATTCCCACCGAATTTAACTTAACCGGTTTTAACCAACTTAATTTTAACCAAATCTAATTTAAACCAAACATTTGTTTAACCTAACTAGATAAGTTACCCAACATATAAATACAATTCTTAAGCTTTTTGGGTTAGAAAAACCTAATTCAGCCGTTTACGATGAAGGCGAATTCTGGAGACATTTTCGGCGAACCCTAGCACGTCGTTCCCGCCACTGAAACTAGTCATTGCCTCCTCTGCCGCTCCGATATCTTCTCTCTGGTAAGTTAAATCTCTTCGTAACTTCAGAACTTTACATTTATCTTATATTCCATTTATCTTCTGCGAAAATCAAGTAAATCGTCATTGTAATTGGGGTCATTCTCATCTGAAATCATTAGTGGGCTTTGGCCGTGTTTTAGACCTTCTTGGACTGTTTTTGACTTAAAGGTTTTGAGGATTTCTTCCGGAGAAATCACGTTTGGTACAATGTTGGTTCCATAGGATGATGAAAACCAATCGGATAGTCGAGATAAAATGGTGTTAAGTTAACTGTTACCGTTTCATAAGATTGATTCAAGATTTTACGAGAAAACAAGTCTTTGATACTTTTCTCATAAAATTTCAACGGTAATTCCAATCAAAATAATACAAAATATAGTTCGATCGAGACGAATGTGGAATTGATGGTCGCAAGGAGAAGGAGGCTTGGTTGCCAGCTGGCGACGAGGACAAGCACGATTCGTCGCCTTCTGGAGATGAGACGCGAGGAAGATGGTCTCGTTGCCAGCTGATGATGAGGTCGTCCCAGAGTCGTCGCCTGCTGGTGACAAGACACGGAGAGACGGTCTCGTAGCCAACTGGCGATGAGGACGGGCCCGCATCGTTATTTTATGATGACGAGACACGGGAAGATGGTCTCATTGCTACCCAGCGACGAGGTCAGTTTGGAGTCGTCGCCTGCTGTCAACGTGACGCGGAGAGACAGTTTTGTCGCCAGTTGGCTACCAGGACGAGCCCGGGTGATACACTAATCTTGGATCTTTGCTACTGTCAAGTTAACAATGTTGTTGTAATATGTTCAGATTCAATTGCAGAGGACCAGTTTGCACTTTACTTTTAAGGATCAATATCAAGCTAAAACAATCAATGATTAAAAACTAAGAAATCGTAAAGAGAAAGTAACATGTTTGGTTTGAAGGTTTTCAAATAACTAAAAGTGCTAGCCTAGGGTCGTTTTTCGGGTGTCAAACACTTGTGAGCTAAACAATTGTTCAAGTTCTACGAATCCCTAGTCTAGAACTCGGAACACACAAGGTAGTTCAACCCATTCTCGTGGTATTTCACCTTTTATCAATCGATCTAAACACCTAAACTCTCGTTTGGATTGAGATTCGATGATAAACATTAATGATCAGATCTGATTATTTCACACAAAACACCCTAATATCTACTCTCGCTGACTAGGGATGCAATGCTCATTCATAATATATCTAACAGCCTATCTCACGGTTAATGAATAGATTAAGCATGTGTTCATGAATCAAGTGATCAATTCAATGCAAGCAATAATAATAGTTATGGATGAATACAATCTTATTATACTTATCTATATTTAGCTCACATATCCAACACCCTAAAACCCTAGACTAAGCTAGTGGAATACTCAGCCATAACACAAGAGAACATAAACATCGATTCTGAATAATACTGCATGCGATTAATAATTATTAAAAGAGGTTTAAGGATGATCTTCTATAAAGTGAGAGAGACATGAAGCCGTCTCCCTTAAAAGTAGCAAATCGCCGAGTAAAAACAAAAGCTTTCTAGGTCTTTCTTGTGTAAAAACTAAGGTGAGAGATAAAGAAAAAGAAAAAGAATGTATATGAATGTATATGGAAACTACGGCAAATCTCGAAATAATATCTTGGTTTCCTTAAATATCGGGTCTAGGGGCTGCTCTGCTTCGGGAGCACCCATCAGGTTGCTCCGTTCTGTTTTTGCGCGGAAATCACCAATTATGACTCTTTTCTTCATATATTTCTCCAAGGGTCTCCACACCTACTTTGAACCTGAAATGACTCAAAATGGACTAGAAAGGCTCGATAAAACCTTGAAAACAAATGATAAAACTTATATACATTGTGTCAAAAACACAATATATCAATTCCCACAGACTTCGACCCTTGTTTGTCCTCAAACAAAGTCAAGTATCAAGATCGGGGAAAAATGTTTTACCCGATGTGAGAACTCACCTATTCTTAGCAACAATACTTTAACCAGAAATCTCTGAACCATACAAGCATATAGACTAAGACAACACGCCCTTTCCGAAACCCCACTGACCGCTGTTCAAGCCTCCTCCATACTCTATATCTCGAACCTTCAAAATTCACCCCTTCCAGACAAAACTCCATACATTCAATTAAGATTGGCATGAGCTTCTCATCACATGCATTAGTTAGGGTAGGTGGTTTTAGGTGAAAACAGGTTATTTAAGTGTTTAGGTGGAGCTAATCAGTGTTTAGGGGTTACCATTTCTCTGTAAAGGATGCATGATATCGCGGAAAATTGTAAGAGAGGATATATTTATTGATGTCGAATCCTCTACTTGTTTTGGCCTGCTCTCTCTTTCTGGAACAATTTCTCCGATCATCCACCTGCTTCTTGTTCTTTCAACTCGATACCACTCTTTTGCTCAACTTTCCCAGTGGATCATGTTTCTTTGATTTCTTCTCCTTCTCCATTTCCTTATTCTCATTTTTTTTGCATATGAAGATATGGTGATGCGACGAAGAAGGAGGTAATACATGATGTTTTTTTGATGTTCCACTGGTGGTTCTGATTTCGCAACCGTTCTGGTTCTCACGCTGCTCTAACGAGATACTAGCTCTGGAGCGGCTGCTCCAGTTATCTGCTTGCTCTCCTCAACTGGTTTGATTTTATGCAGCGGTAACGAGTAAGAGGCTGCGTCGATACTTTTCTCTCTGACCTTTTTGCACATATCTGAACAAATAGCACGGAAAAATGAATGAAGGTGGAATAAAGTCTAAGGAGCAAGGTGGGAACTAGCTAAAGATGAGCTAGCCACTCAGGATTAACAAGATGGATAGAAAGCATAAGAATTTCTGAGTGTAATCTCGTTTCCCTGATCTAACGCCATGACAAGAAGAATTACAATCAAGATTAGGTTCAAGTTAAATGGAGTTAAGTCTTTTCAGAGTAACCTCGACAAGCCAAAAGCTTCTGGAGAACAAAATGAGGTAATGACATGGTGTTCCAGGTCCACATGTGTGTATTTCATCTTTGTTAAGGTCACTGAATAAGATAAATTAAAGCATGAGGGTGGTTAATAAACATCACAAATAAGGTCCGAATTCCCACAAAAGAGTTTTGACTGACTCGATATTAAAACCGACTCGATAGTAAACTCCAAAAGAAACAAACGAGATCAGTAGCACATAAGTGCAAGGAAGGCCAAAAATAAATACAAGGAAGGCCAAAATAATAAACAAAAAAAATCAAAATAAAATAGTAGAAATGGATAGTATGATGGGAATGATGGTGGGGTCAGAGACCAGCGTACCTCCTGTTTCGACTCCCTCTGAGCAACCACTATCGATTGCTCCTCGTACATTGGATGCTTCTCTTCAGTGCGTTGCTATGCTCGTCCCACCTGATCCCGAAGATTGTCCCTGGAAACAGCCTCTGGTGATCCCGTGAAGTATCCTCTTCATGTGGCTGTTGTTCTTGCTCATAGCATCGATCATCCAACACATGTATGTCTCATCATCAGAGATATGCCTGAGATCGCAATCTCCATCCGCGTAAGGCCCCCCCACTGTTTGGATCGTTCATGTTAATGTCCCCGTGAAAGGGTGATGGGGCTCTTGGATCGGCACAAAGGTACTCTAGACCTGGGATGAAAAAGATGTTGTGGAAGTTTCTGATAAAGGTGATGGAGGCCTGCGGGATTTTGCAGTATAGCGCGTTCCCTTTCTTGGAAGCTGTATGTGTTCTCTTTGCGCATGATCTGGCAATTGATGAGATATGGGATGTCGATGAAATCTTGTGTGGTGTTGAACGTGTAGGGACTGAGATCAATATCCATGTGCCGGAACAAAGGCGTGCGAAGACTGCTGCAGCGTTCCTTCTTATTTGCAGACTTCAGAAGACGATACTTCTTTTCCATGAACATTGTGTCGAGAACACACTCTGGACTGGTCATATGCAAAGCTAACGGAATCCCAGACTTTGCTCAAAACCTTTGCGACTATCTTGACCGTGGGGTTTTGGATGTGTGACTAACTGGCTGTTCGGGACTTGAACTCCCCTATTGCAATGAGCTCCCAAAATGCCTGAGTAGGAGGAAACTTCTTTGGGAAGGTTATTCCTTTCGATTCTTCTGCCATATCATAGATCTCAGTGAGCTTCTCCATTTAGAGACAATACTTCCTCCCACTCGCAAAGAAGAAGAACTAGACATTTTCGAAAGAGGGCAAGTCAGGGTACTCGTACGAGATTTCAGAAGTAGCTAGGGCTTTCTGAACCAGGTCCGGGTAAAATGCATGTGCTTAGTAGCAGAGATCGGCTATCCCTTGTGCGTGAAGGAAAGTGTGCACGCCCTTCCTTGCGAGGCCAAGGGTAGGTTGTAGGGACTGATCCAGTAATGGGTGTTGCTTGGGAGGAGGAGGCACGTGTGGGGCGGTTTGATGATTTCATGGCGTGTTGTTTGGTGCGTGGAGACATCTGAAAAACAGAGAACAAACAACACAATTACGACCGCTCATTGGGTTACTTGAAAAAGATAAAAGTTTTTGCTTTACCAATCTCATAGAAACATAATCCATTCTTTTTCTAGTAAAACCATCACAAAATTCTTCAATAAACCACATAATCAAGCAAGATAAAAGCAATCAAAACTCGGTTCATCAAATGAAGGACCCAAAATCTCAACATCTTTGTCCGTTCTTAACAAGATAAGTCGATTTCATAGATTATAAAACCTAAATTGATATATTCAAACTCAAAAGAAGTCAAACAGTCCAAAGACAATCACAGAAAATCGAATCGCATGTATGTAAACCGGTTCAATCAGCGCGAAATAAACGGTTCATATTCTTCTCAATTAAACTTCTTTTATCGATCCTACCAGCAAGAGGAGAGGTCGAATTTAAAGCTATAAACCCTAAATACGTCTATGAAAACAAAAGGAAGTTTCAGAGTTCGATCCTTAAACTGCTTGCCCTTCGCGTGAGGAACGAGGGTGATTGCGCTTCTTACCGTGTTCGATTGGTGATTTCAACTGCAAAAATAGAGAGGTCTCGAGAAATAATCCTAGTTAATACCAAAAATCACTCAAAACAGTTAAGAAATAAGAGAATTAGGGTTTTGGCAAAAACTTTGGTGAAATTGCACAAGAAAAGGAGATGAAGGGTTGTGGGGTAAGAGAAGGAGAGAGAGAATCTTAAATAGACTCCAGATTTTTTTTTTGCCGAGATACTTACCTACTCGAAGCAGCTGCTCTGAAGTGGGAGCAGCCTCGTGGTTCCTCCCTTCAATGATCTCGAGTTTTTCTGATTTTTAACCTGCAACTAAAAGCTAAAAGGAACCAAAACAAAAAAAAAATCTGAAAATTTAATATACTCACCAATGGGTTGCCTCCCACCAAGAGCTTGGTTTAAGTCACTATCATGACTTGGTTAGCCGATATGCTAAAGAAGGACCGCGTAAGGGAATTGCTTCAACTTTTGTGATGGTTGTCTTAGTAAGATATGGTTTTAGACGCTGACCATTGACAACAAACTCATCTCCTTTTGTGTCCAGCAACACAATAGCTCCATATTGGCGAACCTCTTTGATAATGAAAAATCCGGATCATTCAGATTTCCAGGGAATAACTTCAACCTAGAATTAAAGAGCAGCACCTGATCATTTGGCGCAAAGCTCCTGCTAATGATCCTCTTATCATGATAGGCCTTTGTCTGTTCCTTATAATATTTTGAGCTTTCGTAGGTCAGATGCCTTATCTCTTCTAACTCATGGAGTTAAATGAAGTGTCTTTCAGTGGCTAGTTTGATGTTGAAGTTGATCAGCTTCACATCCAAAGCCGCCTTGTATTCGAGCTCGACAAGAAGGTGACATGCCTTGCCGTACACCAAGTTGTAGGGAGTGGTCCCGATTGGTGTATTGTAGGCTCTTCTATAAGCCCATAAAGCATCGTCGAGCTCGAGCGACCAGTCCTTGCGCTTAGTGCTGATTGTATTATGTAGGATGCTCTTGATATGTTCAAAACTTCAACCTGGCCGCTTTCTGAGGATGGTAAGGAGTAGCGACCTTATGCTTGAAAGCATTCTTCTTCAACAGATTCGCAAATATCTTGTTAATGAAGTGATTTCCTCCACCGCTAATGACCACTCTAGGTACTCCGAATCTTGAAAAGATGATTGATTTGAACATACTGATCATTACTCTAGCATCGTTTGTGGGACTGGCCACTGCCTGAAACCATTTTGATATGTAGTCAACTGCCACCACAATGTACTCGTTTTTATAGGATGGTGGGAATGGTCCCATGTTATCAATTCCCCAACAATCAAACACTTTGATTTCCAAGATGAAGTTCTGTGGCATCTCCTTCCTCTTGCCGATATTGCCTTGTCGTTAACACGAGATACACTTGGAGATGTATGTGTTAGCGTCCTAAAACATCATTGGCCACCAAAAACCGGCTGAAGTATCTTAAAGACAGTCTTCAAAGTTGCGAAATGGCGTGCATAAGAGGAGCCATAGCAGTGATAAAGGATCCCTGGAATTTCAGCTACAGCTACACACATTTTGAATACTCCATCCTTACAATGTCGGTAAAAGTATGGTTTGTCCGAAAAGTAGTGTTTCACAACTCTTAGGAACTTCCTCTTCTCATTACCAGTAAACTCCATTGTTTCTTTCTCAGTAGCTAAGTAGTTCACGATCTCAGTAAGCCATGGAAGGTTAGGGTACCTATTTTTGATCCCAACACCAAAGCGTTCTGGATTGCTAGAGAAGCCTGCGCGGATGGCTGTGCAGCTGTTCTTCCCTGATTGACCGAGTAAACATGCTATACTGGAAGACTATCATCAAGATTTGTTTCCTAATCGACCTTCATCCTGGACAAGTGGTCTGCAAATCCACTCTCGATCCCTTTCTTGTCCTTGATCTCAAGGTCAAATTTCTGGAGCAGGAGGATCCATCTTAACAACCGCGGCATAACATCCTTCTTTGTCAACAGGTATCTGCGTGATCAGTGTGCACTACCACCTTAGAACCAACCAAATAGGACCTGAATTTATCAAAGGCAAAGACAATTTCCAACAGCTCTTTCTCAGTTGTGGCGTAACAACACTATGCTTCATCTAGGGTTCTATTCGCATAGTAGATCACATGCAGCTCCTTGTCTTTTCTCTGACCCAACACTGCTACAACTGCAAAACCAATTGCATCACTCATGATCTCTAAAGAAAGATCCCAGTCTGATGGTTGCACTAACGGCGCACTGATGAGGTCTTCCTTGATTGTGTGGAATGAAGCCAAACAATCGCTATTGAACTCAAACTTGGTCTCCTTGCAGAGCAGTCTAGTTAGTGGTCTTGCGATTTTTGAGAAGTCTTTGATGAACTTCATGTAGAAACCAGCATGTCGCAGGAAACTTCTGATTCTCTTGACTGATTTGGGTGGCTGCAAAGTGATCATCACCAAAATCTTTGCCTTGTCTAACTCGATCCCCTTCTCTGGAATCTTGTGACCGAGAACGATTCCATCCTTACCATGAAGTGACACTTTTCCCAGATGAGCACAAGTGTTTCTCTTCACTCCGCTTCAACACCGTGCATAAATTTCACAGACAAACAGAAAAAAGCTTTCATAGACACTGAAATCATCAATGAAAACTTCTATTATATCCTCAATCAAATCAGTAAAGATAGACATCATGCAATGCTGGAGCATTGCACAGGCCGAACGACATTCTACTGTATGCGAATGTGCCATAAGGACATGTAAACATCGTCTTCTCCTGATCGTCTGGATGGGTGCGCATCTGAAAGAAACCTGAGTAATCATCTAAAAAGCAGTAGTACGGGTGTTTAGCCAATCTTTCAAGCATTTGATCAATAAATGGAAGTGGAAAGTGATCCTTGCGAGTTGCATAATATAATTTGCAGAAATCAATGCACATGCGATGGCAGTTACAGTCCTAGTATGTATCAATTCATTCATATCATTTGCTATCACAGTGATTCCACCCTTCTTAAGAACTGCATGAACAAGACTAACCCACTTGCTATCAAAGATTGCATAGATTACACCAGCCTCTAGAAGTTTCATTATTTCGTTCTTTACAACATCTTTTAGATTCAGGTTTAACCTCCTCTGATGCTCTATTAAAGTCATCGATTCATCTTCTAGATGTTTTCTATGTATGCACAAATCAAATGAAATACCAGGAATATCATCTAATGAATATCCTAATGCCTTGGATATTTCCTCAGCTCAAACAAAAGTATAGCAGTTTCCACATTATTAAGTTCAGAGTTGACAATAACATGCTATGTGGAATTGGTTCCAAGAAATGCATACTTGAGGCCCATGGGTAGGTACTTGAGTTCAATCTTTGGAGCCTTGAGCTCGCTCCATGAATCGTCGAGCAGGTTTACTGGAGTGTTCACTCATTTTGGAGCAGTCACTCCGGCTGGTTTAACTTGACCTCTCTTCTCCCCTAGACTCAAGTAAGCGACCATCTTCTCCATGCATTTGCTAGAGTTAAGCATCTTTGCATACCCATCAGCATCTACACTGAAAACGTTCTCCTCAGCTTCGGCCCTGATTAAGGCAACTTCCAATGGATCATCCAGTAGGATTTCTTCTATCATTCCTTCTTTAGGTAATAATGTTTCATCCTCTCCATCCAATGTGAAAGGATGTCTGTACAGCATTGGTTTCTTGAGTAGCTTATCCATCTCAAACTTCATCATGATGTCTCCCAACTGGAGATCGATCCTCCAATTCTTTACATCAATGATTGCACCAACTGTGCATAAAAAAGGACATCCTAGAATGAGTGGGGATTTTGGTTCTTCATCAAGTTCCAGAACCACGAAATCAGCTGGGACTATGGTGTTTCCAATCTGGAAATGTAGATCTTCGAAAACACATGTCGGGAGCTTGACTGATCTGACTGCGAACACCAAGGAAATCCTAGTCAGTTTAAAATCTGTGAAACCAAGCCTCTTTGCCACAAAATAAGGCATGAGGTTTATGCTTGAGCCAAGATCGCAGAGATCATGCGAATATCATTTTCCCAATATGGAATGAGAGGAAAAATTTGCCGGGATCACCCAACTTCTAGACCACTATGTATTGAAGCACTGCACTACATCCCTTGGAAACCATCATGGCATCTCTGTCTCCTGATATCTTCCCTAAGACCAATTCCTTCATCAAACTGCGCATAGAAGGTATCATCTGAATCGTATCAAACAAGGGTAGCTTGATGGTCAAGTGCTCAAGCATATTCTTGAATTTCATCTCCTCGCGATCCTTTCGAGATTTCTTTTCTGTAACAGGGTATGTCACCTTGGGTGTGTAAATTCAAGCAAGAATTCTTTCAGTGGGTTATGTAGGAACGACATTATCAGGTTCAACAGGCTGTTCTGCATCACCTTCTTCTTCTTCAGGCGCATCCTCAGGTATAGGTTGCTCTAACTCTTTCTGTTTTCCCTTCTCCGACGCAGTGTAATTTTTAGGAACATGCTCTACGAGTTATCTTCCACTTATCAGCTCAACTGCATTACAATCCTTGGGATTTTTATTTGTTTTCCCAGGAAGCGTCTTTTGCTGGCTTTTGATACTCTCGTCTGTTTGAGCAATCTGAACGTCCATCTTTCTTATGTGACTCAAAACAGTATCATACTTGGAGTTTATCTCAGTGAACATGTGTCCATACTGGTGTTGATGTTTGTTGTAACTCGATTCAACACCTTGCCCTGAATCTGTTGGTGGGGTGAAAAAACAATAACCTCGAAATCAACGCCCAAGATTACCGAGCTATCCTCTAAAGGAGCTTGACCCGAGATAACTTCGAAAAGATCCTACATGATAAAGCCTCAGAGTACACGAGTTTACAAAAACTGCAGAAAAAGACCTAGACCAACACCAAGTCTTGTCACCCGTGGGCGACCAGGCCATGTCTCACCCTCGCTTTGCCCTCAGGCGATCACTCTCACCCTCTCGTCGCCCTCAGGCGATCACACTCACCCTCTCGTCACCCACGAGCGATTACTCCCACTCTATCGCCGCCCACGGGCAATCACTCTCACCCTCTCGTCGCTCTCGGGCGATCACTCTCACCCTCTCGTCGCTCTCGAGCGATCTCTCTCTCTCTCTCTCTCTCTCTCTCTCTCTCTCTCATCGCCCACGGGCGATCACTCACTCTCATATCCCATGGCGATCACTCACTATCTCTCGTCACCCACTGGCGATCACTCATTCTCATCACCCACGGGCGATCACTCTCTCTCTCTCTCTCATTGCCACGAGCGATCACTCATTCTCTCTCTCTCTCTCTCTCTCTCTCTCTCTCTCTCTCTCTCTCTCATTGCCCATGGGCGATCACTCTCTCTCTCTCTTCACCCACGGCCGATCGCTCACTCTCATCACCCACGGGTGATCACTCACTCTTATCCACCACGTGATCCGCCCTTGAGTAGCAAACTGGACAAAACAGACATGATCATTTGAAGACGTAATGATATATTTTCATTGTTTGACACATATTTTCCAAACCACGAGGCTTCTATGCATGAAATCACTTGGAGAATGTGAACAACTCAATTACGGAGCTCCTCGAAGAAGAATTAGATCAAACAGAGTTCAGATGTGGGACTTATGCCATTTACAAATTAGGAGATCTTTGGTTCTCGCGAATTTAGACATGTGCGCATTCAATGAAGGGTCTTCCTTGACCAGTCTTCCTCAAAATCATCATCCTTGATCATTTTTCATCATATTCCACACCTTTGACTCATTTATCATGTTCTAGTCAAAGATTTCTTTTTCTATGCATTGTTTTTATACACATATAATTATTATGTTTTATCATTTCATCTCCTTGTAATTCTATAAATAGGAATTAAATTGATTCAATAAAATTAGTCTAAGTTTGAGTTTATTTGTTTTCTTATTTTCTTTGAGAGAGAGAGAGAGAGAGAGAGAGAGAGAGTTCTTTAGCTAGTTCATTGGTGTGAACCGGCTTGTTGATTTGGTGGTCAGCCAATTCATCTTTGTGTGTTGTTTGGTGGTTAGCCAACGCACTACATCCGTTCTTAGGTGGTAAGCCTTAGATCGTGGATATATCAGGAGCCATTCCACATCTCTTGACGATCCCTTCAATCAATTTCAGTTCCAGAAGTGCCATTTGCCTTCTCGGATCATATCCAACACCCAGCTAAAGTGATCCTTCCGATTTAGGGCGTATCAAGTGGTATCAGAGCGACTTTGGTTGGTTTGTTTTTATCTTTTCATCTTCTCATCTTCCATTTCCTAAACTTCTTCTTCTTTCTATCTTAAATCCAGGCCACCTTCTTACCTAGGCCATATAAATAAAAATAAAAAAAAAGAAGAAAATTTTAAAAAAACATATGATTTTTTGTCTAAGTGGTGAAAGAGTAATCATGCTGGCTGAAGAGAAATCCAGCCTTGGGGTGGTTAAAGTGGATTTCAAAAAAGTTATATTTTCTCTCTATCTATCTCTTACCATTGTTGCTTTGGGTTTTGATTGCTTAATTTTGACTTCCTATCATCCTTTAAACCAATGAAAAGAACTCTAAGTGATCACCTAAAAACCGTGAGCTAAACACTTTGAGAGTGTGAGGGATTTTTATCTCCTAACTCTTTGTTAAGTGTTTCAAGGATGTTTGGACTTATCAAGAAATCAAATCAGGCTTCAAAACCACAACAAGACGTTTATTATCCTTTCAAAACTGTGTTTGAAAAAGAGCAATTGATTTTGGAGATAAGAAACAGTTTACTTCTAAACAATTTGATTTTGTGCAGAAACAAAGAAACTAGAGGAAGACACAAAACATGTTAGATTAAGATGAGAAGAAGGTCAGAAATGGTGATCGTCCCTTCACCAAAGCCAAGAGAAGCAACTGTGATATGCTTGATCAGAACGAGCTTCATACTTATGCTAGTTTGGAGAAGATGTTGCATAAGACAATTTTTGCTATTCAGCAACTCAAAAAGAAGGGAAACACCAACAGTTCTTTTGCACCAAAACATCATGATCTAAAGCGATGTAATTTTTCTTCTCTCTCAAATTCCGATTTGAAAACTAATGTGCTTTCTTTTGATAAAAGCAAAGCTGTAAAAACCACAAGCAAAGCTCATTCCACCAGGTGCTTCAAATGCCATAGGATCGGTCATTATGCTAACAAGTGCCAAAACCAGAAACCGTTGGTGACTTTGGAGAATGACAACGTTGAAACCGAGCCAGAAAAGAAAGAGTTTTCACTTCCATTGCCAATTTTCGATGACTACACAAATGAGCCAATGGCAGGTTTGAAATCTTGTGAACATAAAAAACTATCTTTTTCTCAATCTGAATCAATTCCTGATGAATCTTGTTTGCAATTAACCGTTTTACAACCAGAGAATCCAAGTAGTTTGAATTAATTTCTCAGTTTGAAAAGGATTCTGAAATTTTTTTAAACAAGGATGAATTTTCTGGTCCTTTGATTTCTCTTAATATTGGTGGATTTGACATTGGCCTTGGAAGCTTTGTGTCAATGCAGGAAGGGACAGATGAAGAACAAAACCGTGGTCATCAAGCTAACCAGGAAAGATCTTCTTCCATTCAAAAACCGGACCAAACTCAAGAAGAACAATGTTCTAATTATGATTCATTTGCTTCTAACCATTTTCCTTTTAATGTTCCAGATTTGAAGACAAATCTTTTTTGAAGAGGGAAGGAATGATGCGCCCTTGAGTAGCGAACCAGACAAAACAGACATGCATGGCTTGATCATGGGAAGCAGTAATGATATATGTTCATTGTTTGAATCATATTTTCCAAACCACGAGCTTCTACGCATGGAATAACTTGGAGGATGTGCTCAATTCAATTACGGAGCTCCTCAAAGAAGAATTAGATCAAACAAAGTTCAGATGTGGGAGTTATGCTATTTACAAATCAGGAGATCTTTGGTTCTCGCGAGTTCAGACATGTGCACATTCAATGAAGGGTCTTCCTTGACCAGTCTTCCTCAAAATCGCCATCCTTGACCAGTCTTCATCATATTCCACACCTTTGACTCATTATCATGTTCTAGTCAAAGATTTTTTTTCTATGCATTGTTTTACACAAAGATATTTATTATTTTTTATCATTTCATCTCCTTGTAATCCTATAAATAGGAACTGAATTCGTTCAATAAAATCAGTCTAAGTTTGAGTTTATTTTTGTTTCTTCTTTTCTCTGAGAGAGAGAGAGAGAGAGAGAGAGAGAGAGAGAGAGAGAGAGAGAGAGAGAGAGAGAGAGAGAGAGAGAGAGAGAGAGAGAGAGAGAGAGAGAGAGAGAGAGAGAGTTCTTTAGCTAGTTCATTGGTGTGAACTGGCTTGTTGATTTGGTGGTCAGCCAATTCATCTTTGTGTGTTGTTTGGTGGTTAGCCAACGCACTACATCCGTTCTTAGGTGGTCAGCCTTAGATCGTGGGTATATCAGGAGCCATTCCGCATATCTTGACGATCCCTTCAATCCATTTCAGTTCCAGAAGTGCCATTTGCCTTCTCGGATCATATCCAACACCCAACTAAAGTGATCCTTCCGATTTAGGGCATATCACCAGGGGCGATCACTCACACTCTCCCTCTCTCATTGCCCATGGGCAATCACTTACTCTCTCTCTCTCTCTCTCTCTCTCTCTCTCTCTCTCTCTCTCTCTCTCTCTCTCTCTCCTCTCTCTCTCTCTCTCTCTCTTGTCTCCCACGGAAATCACTCACTCTCTCTTTCGTCGCCCACGGGCGATCATTCACTCTCTCTCGTATCCCATGGGCGATCACTCTCTCCCTCTTGTTTGCCATCGGGCGACATCACACGACCTTCGCTTGTCTCGTCCCAATAACTCTCTCTTTCGAGTCTTGACCAAACTATCTTTTTTTGTCTTGATTGGAATCACCGTTAAAAATCCTACAAGTAAACTAGCGAGGACAAGTTTTCTTGTAGAATTATGAATCAATCGTATAAAACGATAACGGTTAACTAAACACTATGGTCATCTCTACTATACGATCGGTCTTATATTTTCGCGGAACCAACAATGCGGAAACAATCATTTTATGAAAAGCAATTTCTCTGAAGGAAAACTTAAAAACACTGTCGTAAATCGGCCCGAAAAGGTCTAAAACACAGCAAAAGACCAACTTACGATTTTAGAAGGAAATGAGGCCCAATTACAATGATAGTTTATCACACTTCGACAAGAGAAAAATGGAAAAGAAGATAAATGGTTAAGTTTCTGTATAATCATGGAAAAATGGAGAAGATAAGGAAGATTTCCGTGAGAGGATAAATTCGAATCAAGGAAGAAAAAGAAAGACGACCGACTAAAAGGGGATACATAAGGAGAGTCAGGTCAAGCAGCAAAGCGATCCGAAAATTAGGTCTAGGGAATTATTGTTAGCTTTAGACATAACTTAGGATCTAGGCGGCTAGACTAGCGAGTTCAACACTTAGAACGTTTACTGCTTCCTTCTTTTGTTCTCCATTGTTAACGAAGTTCCGTTCGTACTATTTTTGTTGAATCTCTGTAACTTTACTCTATCTAAATTAATAAAACACCTATGTGCCATTTCTTAGATATTTTTTATTGCTTCTTTTTCGTATTTGTGTGTTTATGCAGAGAATCCGAGACCATAGGGAAAGTTAGGGTTTCTTGGCTTTTCTTCGATCACGAAAATCAACAGTGTGAATTTGGGTTCCCACAGTTTGGTACTAGAAGTAGAAGGGTTTGAACAAAGGGTAAACTTATTGTTCTTAGTTCAGTTTGAAATTAACCTTTGTGCTGGCATCGGATTCTATAACTCTAAAATCACCGAACGATGAGGAAGCGATATGTCCAACTGAACGTACAATACTGTCATCTCTTTCAAGGACAGAGCAACGCCGATCAAGCCCAACCCTCGTAACAATATCTTTTCATCTAGTGACAATGCCAGAATATCGAGGTCGCGAGAGTATTAGTCGACACGGGGAAGCTCGCTGATATCATCTTCAAAACAGACCCTCGAGAGAATGACAGACCAGAATCGTCTTAAAATCACAGAAGCACTGAAGTGCGGAGAGACATAGTCTGGGAGTTGAGCGTCTATGGAGACGCTCCAATGTGACCTCGCTCTCGATGTAAGCCTCGACGGTTAAACGCTAAAAACATAACAAAATCTTGCGCAGTTTTTGGTCAACTATCTCCCTGCATCATCCAACGCATCATGGGTGGTTCGCGCGCTAAACTCCATGCAGCATACCGCTCGACGATACGCACTTGATGTTGCAAGTTTCTAGACTCCCTTTAGCGAACCGAAAAAATCTTGGAGCAGATCGCGAAAATAGCGCAAGTCTGTTCACCGCGAAGAACTAAACTGAAAAAGTTTGACTAGCAGAAACTCTGTCGTAAAAGAAAATATAAATCAGGTTCCATCAAAAACGCCTCTTAGCTAGTAGAACGAGAGTGAAACAGAAATCTTCAGGCACCTACGCGAAGGCTCGAGAGCTTTCGAAGAGAAGCGTAAACCAACTTGTGAACCTCTTGTGTTTGGTATGTCTCGATCAAGAGGTTCCTCTGAGCGTTGCGTGGAAATCCAGCGCTAACCTCCATGCAGCCCTTAGAAAACCGAGCCCAGTATCTGCTTTGAGCAAAGAAATTCACGACATTTGTGTGGGTTGCGGAAGAAATTCCAGAGTCGATATCACCACATCACATGTAGATGAGCCTATCTATTACCAGTTTTAGACCACTGTTATGACTGCTATTAGGCGTAGGTTATAGTGTGTTTAGGCTAGGTTTTGACCAAGGGGTCTTTACAGCCGTCCAGATAAGTTTGGAGATATATGACAGATACTTGCGAGCTGTCTGGAGCCTTTGGAGAGGATCATTGAGAGATCGATCAGTACAAGATTACCATCGCGATACGACGAGTACAACGGTAGGATTCGAGCGATGTTACATGAAGAAGCAGATCGATCGCATG
Organism: Moricandia arvensis; assembly: GCA_905132765.1. Taxonomy (NCBI): domain Eukaryota; kingdom Viridiplantae; phylum Streptophyta; class Magnoliopsida; order Brassicales; family Brassicaceae; genus Moricandia; species Moricandia arvensis. The sequence goes on along the minus strand of CAJHQP010004677.1, from coordinate 6,629 downwards.
CTTTTTTCTTAATTGCACATCTGCATCGATCGATGTCTAGTTCGCAGACAACCGATCTTTGAGCCCCAAGTTAGAGACATACACAAGATTACAAATTACCCTTGGACGAGTTTTGACCTAGAAGGTCGAGTTTTGTATTTATACTTATGTATTGCACCAGAAGCAGTGTGCTTGGTGAGGTGCTAGTATAGGGGTGCTAAGTGTTCTAAGTGTGCTTTGAACTCATATTTTATCTATGCATTTTATTCAGATTACTGTTCTTACTTCAAATTATGTATGAGTAGTTATCAACTAGGTTAGGGTTATCAATGGTCACTGATGGATTAGCCAAACAATTGAATTTTTAAGGTCATTATTAGATCTATTAATAAAATTGTGTTTATTGCTTGTGTTTTAGAGTAGCTAACTAAACACCCTGATAATATTGATAGTTTAGGTCGCAAACGACGAGAGGTATGGCTCTACATACCGAGAATCTATCTGTTGAGCTAAGTTGCTAGAGAAACAAATGAGAGTTGATTTAGTCAATAGTGAATTATCTGATATAGGTCATAACGCTTGACTCAAGAAGAAAGAAACCATGATCTATGCAATGCATGCCAATCGACTCGAGTGTCATCTGTGTCAACAAGCGAGAGCTGAGACATTGGACTTAGTCAATAGATTAGGCGCGCGCATGCGAGAGCTGGTGTCTTTTACATTAGATTTCGAGTTCCATGATTAAATACCTTTAACTTCTATCTAGCATATAATCCACCTCTGACCTAATAAGCACCCATAGATTTATTAGCATTAATTTACCATAATATATACATTACGTTAGCATTACTATCATATTTACATTACTAGCCATATTTCCATATTGCATCTATACTTCTAATAAGAAATTTTCTTGACCTTGATTACTGCTACGCAAATATATTGTTACCTAGCTTACCTTTAGAAATAAGAAATCTATTGTGTGCCATTGTTCTTTGTGGATTCGATCTAAGTACTACACTCTGATCTCTCTTGAAAGAGTATTATTAATTTTCTGGTGTGTAATAGAGATTAGAAGTAATTGACTGCTGTTTGTTATTGAATATTTGTACCCTAATTAGAACATAAAAACACACCCACGTCAAATTTGGCGCCGTTGTCGTGGGAACATTGATCGCCATTAGATTTATTTTCTTAGGGACTTAGTCAAGTTTTTTACTTTCAAAGTTACTGAATTTTCTTTTTCTTTGTTTTTCAGGTGCATGCAAAAGAGTACCAAGAGCATACAAGGACAGACATACTGTTCTCTGAGCCACAACAACTCAACGCACGATCCGCAAGAGAAAGACACAGCATCGATCGATGCATAACCTTCAGCATCGACCGATACATCATATTTACGGAACACATCGAACCCGGGCATCAGACTCGAACGATCGACCGACACAAAATCTCTAGCAATTGCACGACCTGATATTGATCATATAGCAATTCAATCGACAGCACCTCATCTGCTGCCTATCGATCGCGACAGAAGACGAGTTCAGATGATTGCGCCTATAATTGTGGTTCAGAATGAGAATGGAGACTTGCATGACATCAACGGTCATCTGCGTAATGATAGCAGGTCAAAGGATAGACAATCAAGAGACTATATTCCCTGCGAGTACAAAGCAGTGAAGCTAATGCCCAAGTTACCAGAAATACATAAATTTAAAACCAACCAGGAGACCATGACGATCGAATTTATTTGACAAGATACTAAGGGAACAACAGAAGATGATTGTGGATTTGATGACAAGTTAGATTTCCTGTACCTACACTTAAACACAAAAATCAAGAGATGTCAGCATCCGTGTGAAAAAATTAGAAATCAGATGACGCATAAGAGTGAACCCTTACGAAATATGAAGTTATGCTCAAAGAAGAAGACAGAAGAAGAGACTGGAAAGAAGTATCACGTCAATGCTGTGATTGATGATGATTTTTGGGTAGAAGTCAAGAAAGAGAAGCCACAGAAGAAAGGACATCCGAGTTCGTTGATCAGACCACAAAAGCATCGATCGACACAAGCTACTAGGAATCGATCGACAGTTCGTTAACTCGATGGAATCGGGGATAGTTCACGCGTCGTTCGAAGCAGAGGTCGCACAATCGATCGATGGTACCCTGTGACAAAACGAGTTGATAGACCAAAGGTCACGAATACTACAACTCCAGAAGCAGAAGAGGGATTCATGAGGGCCTATCATAGTCGATAAAGCTGCCAAAGATCATACTTAGAGGGAGCCAAGAATCATCTAAAGAAGAAAAGTGATCCTGGGATGTTGTGGTGCCATGTCTGATCAAAAACCATGAATTTCCCAATGCCTTATGCGGCACCGGATCATTTAGTGAGCATCATACCCAGAGCTATAGCAGAGAAGTTAAACCTCAGAATAGAGACTTCCAACGATTCTTTCATCTTTGTGGACTGTTCCTAGAGTAGACTCAGGAGGTATATGCAGAGATGGTCCCACTGCAAATTCAAGATGTCCCTAGTCCCGATAGACTTTCCATGTGATGGACATCAGGATAGATTGGACTCTTCGCTACTACTTGGGAGAGCATTCATGGCTACTGTGGGAGCCATATGCGACATGCAGTAAACAGGTTGTATCTATCTCTAATTGATAAAATATCTTTTATGAACCTGTTAAAATAAGAACAAGGCGTACCACTGATCGAATTGTGTAATGATGCAGAGCTTGTGGCCACATGTTTCTGCGATTACGAGTGTCATGAGAGAATCGTAGATGGAGCATCGATCGATACCCAACCCCTAGAATCGATCGACAGTCTGCACTGATCAGCAATCGATCGATACCCAACCCTTCAACATCGATCGACACCATACCCCAGAAACGATCCACACCCACCATGCTGATTACGATTACAACCTAGCCCACCTCGAATACGATGAACATTACAGAGAAGAAGAGATGATCGAGTACCGAGGGCTTTCTATGGAAGAGGCTGGAGTTTTCATGTTCCCATGAACCGGGGAAATTGACATCGATCGACGGCAAACATACGCCATCGATCGATACTGAGCACAGAAGCAGAACCAGAACATGATTCAGCAGAAGAACACTGACAGAGAAGCTGGTTATCTACAACCAGATGAGTTCGTATTATGAGAGATCCAGATGGTCACGCAAGAGCTATGGATGGCATAATTCTAAACGTCACGAAGGAGGATGTAGCAGATATACTTGCAATGGCCAACTGGAGCTGGAAACCTTTTTGGGCACCGGTCTGATTATCGAGCATCGATCGATCGTATCCATAGACCACTCGATCGACACCAATTGGGCATGCCAAGGATACAGTGAGCTACGAAGAGTATGACTCAGATTATGATGAGGATGAACCTGGCTGGGTAATGACGCGAGAGTAGGCAATCAGCATACAACGCCTATCTTGGCCATCAAACGACATCAAACGTAAACCAGACCCTTCACTTGGACCAGAAGAAACAAAGCTGGTTATCTCAGACCCGATGAGTTTGGAATTTTCAGAGATGTAGAAGGACGTGCACTGAGGTCTTTATGGAGAATTCTAACTCTACGAAGAAAGATGTAGCAGACGCCTTCTACATGGCTGAACGATCAGGAAATTTCTTTGGACAACCGAAACAGCCATCGATCGACGCACAGGTACCAGCATCGATCGACACACGGAGCAGAAGCAGGAGAATACATCAGAGCAGAGATTGATGATATTGTGCATGAGATCTACAAGCTCAAGAGATGTCACTGGATGATTTCTATATGAGGCTTGATGATGTCTACTATCCTATTGATAAATGCCTCCGAATTTGACTACACGCATGGATGAGATGAAGCAAGACATGGATACTTTTCAGAGACAGCATGCGAGTAGACAGATGGAGTGACATCGGCAACGACTTACACCATCGATCGATACTAAGTTCAACAGACAGAAGTTCGCAGCAGAACACTACTAGAAGAAAGGTTCTCTGATATTGCTTTTTCTCAGTGCCTGATGAAGAAGATGTTTCTCAGCAACTAGAGGAAATTCAGACACTACAATTGCCAGACCTAGAATTCTCCAGCGCAGATATTGAATATCTACAAAGAAGAATGCATTCACTAGAGGTTACTAAGCAGATCATAAGAATCGCAGCACACACACCCTCAGAGGAGATGTGCGCAATCAATAACTTCATTCGGTACACATGGTTTCAGAAGAGCAACGAAGATGTAGCCATTTGTTTCTCTAGTGTGTGATCAACCTCCTTTCTAGTCCACGAGGCATTCACAATCTCGAGCTCAAACGACTCTCAACCAAGCGCTGAGTGGGAGTCGTAACCACTATTCTAGTAAGTTTTAATTTAGTTTTTATTCTATTCTTCAATTTCACTACTAATTTTGTATTCTATTTATTCTCAGATATTACCGAGGAAGACATCTGCCTAAGAGCATCGACCGACCACTTGATCACTAAACAAAAAATCGTCGATACCGACGGGGTGAAGTACCATCGCATCAGATCGATGCTCACTTAACGTGTCGATCGATCGTCACATCAGCCAGCAGGTGTATCAGTTTTTCCTTGTTAAAATTGGTCCTAATGAGTTTATTGCTTCCCAATGCTCAGATCTGATATAACAGCTGACGATAGTGTTGTTTAAGTCTATGGGGAGACGGTATTACTGATATGTGTGTTTGTTTTAGTTTATAAGCAATAGCGAACTTACAGGTCTAGCAGCGACGTCGGACACGCATCATCCAACAGCCCTCGATCGACGCTAATCTTACAGAGAGATTCTTTCAAGCAGGTATTGTGAGTTCTCCATATACTTAAGCTAATCGTATACTTATGATCTTAATTATTTCTAACCAATTCGGCGCTGATTACATTAGAGCGACTGTGCGTAGATTTAAAGTCTGGAGGGAGCGTTCGCTGCCAATGCTATTGAAGTGTTTGGTGATTTTGAGTGTTATATTCTATATCTTTACTAGTTTTTTAAAAATACAGATTTCATAGTAGGACTGCGATGATCAATAATTATTAGATTTCGACGCTACCATGCTATAAACACCATTTTTAGAAGGTGTATTTGCAGAGATTACTAGAGATCTCGAAAGTGGATCATCTGCCACTATACTCCACACTGCTTGAAGTTTGGAGGAACCAAGGCTGATTTCAACACTAATCTTGACATTACTCTGCTGCTTTGGGACTTCTGGAACATACATTGGATGCGGATTCCTTCTGCAAGGCTGGACAGGTATAACACAGTCTGTGCTGCTTCTGATTCCCCTCTCTCTCACCCTTCAAGTGCTTAAAACAGTGAGTCTAACGATAGATTTGAAGTCTCACCCCACACTAAGACTTGATTCATATGACATTTGGCCCATAGAAGAGAGATAGACAAAAAGAGAGACTGTGACATGATCTGGTGGCTAACTAAAACCGAATTAGCGAGCTATGATTCATGGAACCCTATCCACAAATGATCTTCTAAGTCCACTCTATAAAATATAAAATGACGATACGCGTTCAAAATCAAGGAGACATTTGACTGAGAAAATGTGAGAAGAGAGAGAAGAAAGGCAATGCACCTCCGCCGAGATAGCACTACCTGTGTGTTCAGATACTCATGCAGAAAGCGTAAGAGTCCATAGTGATCCCCTTCATCGATACTCCCAAAGGTAAAAAAAAAAAAAAAAAAAAAAAAAAAAAAAAAAAAAAAAAAAAAAAAAAAAAAAAAAAAAAAAAAAAAAAAAAAAAAAAAAAAAAAAAAAAAAAAAAAAAAAAAAAAAAAAAAGCATGCACTTTATTTTATGCAAAGAAATGAAATCAGTAGAGAGCGCAAGTGAGACTAGTATTCGCTTAGTGGTTGGACTAGAATGAATTTGGTTGCATACTAGGATCAGGCGTATATAAAGTTCCTCATGCCTGATTGGCTTGATAGGATGTAGTTGCATAAGCAAGGTGACAGTTATACTTAGACATTATGTGAGTCTTCGCTTTTCAAAACATGCTTTCACACACGCTTGTTTGCTTGAGGACAAGCAAAACTGTTAAGTCTGGGGAGTTGATAGTAGCCTATATTAGCCAGTTTCCTAGACCGATGCTTATAGAATCTATTTAGGTGTCTGTTATGTGTGTCTAGTCAGGGCTCATGTTCTTGATGGTCTTTGACAAGTCCAGCGTAACGTGTTTTGGACGACATAACCAGAGATACTTGAGCTTTTGGAGCCTCTTGAGAGCAGGATAATCGCTATGCTGATCATGAAAGAGAAAGAGGAAGGTCAAAGCTACTGAGAGATTACCAGTCGATCGACGACCGTACAACGTTAAATCGTGCGCTTCGACCGATGTTACATGAACACAAGAGCTTCTGATGCGATGTTGCACAGTCTGCTCCAAGCACATGCATCGATTCCGTATGATTCTCAGTTTGCAGACATCCGACTTCAGAAGCCCAAAGTATAGAGACATGACACCAAGATTACAAGATTACCCTTGGATGAGTTTTTGACCTAGACTTCTAGCGTTTTATATTTATACTTATATATCTGCCCACCAAGAAGCCATGTGGTTGCCATCCATAAAAAATAAAAAAAAAAAAATATTAT